>JAQFZQ010001247.1:0-21012 GCA_034696005.1 Glomeris marginata | reverse complement strand
ATAAGGGACACAAATAGCTACTTACAAACCAATTATCAGGGTACCTTACAAAACCCTGTCAGTTCACCTTTAAGGATTCATGGTCAATACTCATAATAAGTGGCTTTCAATGTATTTTAATGACTGGTGATGTTTTATGTACCTATACTGCAACAGAAATGTTTCGCTTGCTTATCATATGGGGGATATTACAGGGTGGATAAAAAGTCGGGTCATATTAGTAATGTCATCTTTTAAAGAAGACATTTTTATTAGGAGTGCAAACATTAAATTCGTCCTTTTAAAATCCTAATATGTTTTCATATCTGGTATAATGCACAAAATATTTCAGACTTTCATCCACAGTATACGTATTTATACTTTTCCATTTCTAAATGTATAGAAAAATACGTACACTCCGGCAGTCTTTGTCAAAAACCGATCTGAATCATTTGTTTGGTGAATAAATGTCAACTGATAACAAAGTTATTAGTTATGTGTGAAGCGCAAAATGACTGATCAGAAGTTTCCATATTGTACGAGTGTACGACAAAACACTTCTTGCGGAAATGTCCCCAAATGTTCCCAAATGGAGACACGTTTAAAAATATACTCCAAAATAAATCCACAACACTACAACAGAAGAAAATAAAGTAAGGCCAGTCATATATTATATCCAACTTTATTCTTGAACTTATAAAACAGTTTACGCAACTCATAAACATTTTCTCAAAATGTTGGGTTAAATGACACGCAATTTATAAACAGAAAAGTGAACAACCAATCCAACATTTGTCAAACAGAACCTTTAAAGCTATTGTATAGCAAAGAGGTCTGGTAGGAACAAGTTTAACCTGCCAAGACATCGAGATGCACTACTATTCCCCAGTGGTCACTTGGAAATCTTCCGCATGACTTAATGCGTTCAATGCCTATAAGGCCAAAGTAACACGGCTTGATTTTGGGTGTGCGAGATGGTCGAAAGTAAACCCGATCAAATCTCAATCGAGCAAATCTGCTTCCTTCTCCGGGAAAAGACCGGTTGGTGTTGCGGCTCAAATCCCACGTGTAAGCGCATTCGGGACGACTGCCGCATGTCACCCACAGATCCTCAATTTCTGGTGGGATTCCACCGGCAGTGTCTAACTGTAATCATTGAAATCATCATTGCAAATATCTATATTGAAACACATGTCATTGGAACAAAGAAACGATGCCTTCTATTTCTCCGAATGACGGGATTCAGGAGGTTCTTCGCTGCGATACTCGCTCATCGAAAGATTCCGAATAATGTATAATCCACTTATAAATGACACCAAACTGCGTTTAAAGGTGAACTGACAGGGTACATTTCTTGCAACCGATTTCTCTGAAAAATTTCTTATGCATAAGCAACATGTTTTTTCATATGTCCAATTTTTTTAAAATTTTTCCACCCGTTAGTTTTGTATTTTTTTAAATAAAACTTCGCAAATTAACCACATCAGTTCACCTTTTAAAGGTCGTTATAGAGAAATGAAAGGAGAAAACAGCAAAATAACAGATTTGTTCTTTTTATTTTATACTGTATTTAATATGCATTTTAAAATAAGGCTGAACTAAAAAGCACAACATGGAAAAAATTTCCCTCTTTTTGCTCTTATATTGAAGGCTGCTACAGTGGGGTATAACTATATACCCTTTCCTCAAGAAAGTTACATAAATGCAGGGGAAGGAAACATCAAGTAACTTGTAACTAAAGCATTTTTCCTTGAATTATACATTTTGTCATTCGGAGTTCTAAGACATTGTTTCACTTTCTCCCAAATAACCTGCAGGTTTACCTCACTGTCCCTAAGGTTGAGATCACCAGCAAACACAACAGTTGTCTCAGGATCCGTCTTAGAAATCATTTGGAATGCTGCCACAAGTTGCTTGATCCTCTCACTCGCGTGTTCCTTCGTACTTTCCAGATGCGTATTCATCAGAAACATGGGCGAGTTTTTCACGGTAACCTGGAAAAAAGGTCTGTTAACACGGTCATATGTGTAATATACTCCATCACTGTAATCTTACCTTGACATTCAGTAGACTCCTGCCCATCCTGGTGCCTGGAAAGTCCAGTACATCATGGGACACGTACGTTACGCTGCTTTTCCTAAGCAAAGTTGCCGTGAAGTAACCTTCATCCTTCTCGGCAATGCAGCGGTAATCACCGAGTGTGGATTCTATTATGGAGTAGGTTTCCGGCACCAGTTCTTGCAGAAACACGATGTCGGCAAGTTCACTGAACAGTACATTCAGAAAGCCGTGTTTCAATGGCAGCACGGCATCGCGAGCGAAGTGCCGATACGAGAATTACGAAGAAAATGGCTAATTACGAGTCTATGATGTTGCAAGCTACTTTGGTCCTGGTTTTCAAACTACGGTCATCCAGCCCATCCAAGTTCCAAGTGATAAATTTCAACTTGGAAATACCAGGAATGATCTCCTTGACATCCGCTTTCACGTTGGATGGCAAGGACCTCAATTACGATATGTCAAACATTAGACAAAAATGCCATTCATGTTTTCTCATGTAAGGAATTTATAATATGTCACTGACAATTATTAATCTATAACAGGGTGTCTACTAAACTTTCATTTCAAAATTCCAGTATATTTTATACTGTGTTTTCAAGGATATTAATAACTTTTTCCCGGGACACAAAATACATAAAGTGAAAGATAGTTGCATGCAAACCACATTAATTCCTTAAAAACTGATGAATAAGTGGAATGAACCATCGAATTTCAAAAGTCTCATGCTTAATTGGTATTTTGTTCCAAGCAAATTAGAAGAGGAACACAGAAATCAATAAACGAAATTACGCAAAGTGTCAAAAATGATACATTTTCCAGGATTAAGACAAAAATGCCAGAATAATTCCAGGATTTCCAGTATCAGTATACACCCTGTGTATTATATTCAATTCAGAACTGACAAACTTATTGCCAGTAAATTAGTTAAGACAATTTCCCAATAAATGCCACCTATTTCCTTTACAAATAATTGCAAAACTATCTGTTTTATTTAATAAATTGGTGGCAAAATATTTTACCCAGCAATTAGATTTTTGTTAATTATAAAAATAAATTTAATTGTCAAATTTATACCCAATTCTTTGACTTTCACTATTTTAATTCATACCATACAAATTAATCATTTTGACAGATTCACCGTTAAATAATTATTTTTTCTGGTATGCTGTTTTGAATGTCATTAGTATTTTTTTACCGTATATTTAAACCTAAATAATATAAAAATAATAATCCTAACTGGTAGGTGACCAAAACTTCGGAACGAGGTCCATCATAAACGACAACAACGTCATCTTTTTGCGTGTCGTAATACGCGTTAACCGAAACCTAAAAGTACGAAATTATTTGATTGTAGTACTTCTTTATATTATTGCAAAATGTTACGCAACAATATGCTCAACTGACGGAAAGGTCCCATTTCCTATCTTGCAGAAAGAACTGCGCACAAGCCTCGTCAGTGCCGGTAATTGCGGCAAATTCCTCGCATAATCGTTGACAAGTGTCTCGGTCGGGAATATCTTCTTCGTCAATGTCGCTCATAACGTTTATAAAACTCAAACACTACGATCAATAATCGTAAAACTCACTAAACTCAACCACCGGGTTGCGCGACAGCTGAACAAATTGTGAGCGAAATTTGTACAAGCCGGCAGACGTTCGGATAACGTAGGCCGAAGTAAAGACGCTTCGACCTACAGACTTCGAGCAAAATGTTGCCATACAACCATACAACTCTCCCATTAAAAATGGTACAAAAGAATTCGGTTTGCAGTTTTAACTACAAACACGTTTTTCAGTAGAGCTTAACCACCTTATTTTTTTTTTTTATAACTATCAAACTCATACAGGTCCGTTTTAATTAAAATTATGATTTATTAGGTTATTTTCAGCATTCAAATGCACAGCTTGTTTTTTGCGCGAAACTCAAAATATTGCGCTCACACTTCTTAAAACTTTTATTTGTACAGTGTATTTGTATTTGTAAGAGTGAAACCTGTGTATTTGTACCTTGTATTTGTAAATTTGTGAATTTGGCCCAAGATTTGGCAAAAGGGCATAGGGGTATGTTCTGACGTCATCAGCCTATGCTTTCTTCAATCAGCTGTAAAAACCTCGGTTTTGCTTTCTTCCTAACATGGCTACCAAAATTATCATTTAAAATCCGGCCGACTGCCTTTGTATGTGAAAAGCAGGCCTCCTATGACAAAGCATTGGACAAAGATTGCACAACTTGCCAAATTTAAATTGCCAACTTCGTAATTGCGCAATGCTTTCATGTAACGCGTACCGGTCGCCATCTTCGGCTTCGCTATAATTTCCTTCCAATAATAAAACCCGACAAAAAATTCACTTGCGATGGATTGATCTTGGATTGATTCAAGGCCGTGATTGATTGCATATTCGGATGAGAACGCCCTTTAAACAATTTTATGTCGAAATGGCGTCGCGTTGTAAAATGCGGAATTCCGCCGCTTCAAATTGTATTCTTGTATATATTGTTGTGAGTACGTATCAATAAAATTGTCGAAATATATATCACTTACATTTTCTGCATGTTTCAGCAACGATAAGTACGTCCACTCCAACAAGAACTCAATGCGGATCCATCAAGGTGCGCCCAAGGAGTTTGGCGCGTCCGTTCATCATGGCCGCCGACGATAAACTAAAAATTTACAAAATATTACGTCACAGGGGCGTAAGTGCGGAGGGAACTAGAACCACGAGTTGAATGAAAAAATGCACAAAATGACACCGTAAAATGGCGTCCAAATGTATATTGGTCATACTATCTGTAAATAACCCAATCAAACAGACTATGTGTGACGTCATAACGGGTATTCGATCCAACCAATCCAACCAAAGAGAAAAAGTTGTGCGCATTTAATTTCAATTCTCGATGTTAGCTTCACTTTTTTGTTATTTGATGAGTTAACAATTGTTTTATAAGTAACCCGTTGGGTTTTACATATAATAAAAAATAGCTCATTGAGAAAGCTGAAAATCATGCTAAAAAATGTTATGTAGGTGGCAGCACTGCAGCGAGGTCCGCCGATCGGCGTTTGTCGTCTGCCGAGTTTGATAGGCCTATACTCACCGTAATTAATTTAATAAATGATAGAACTAACATCCATTTCATGTAACAAATCAGAAACGTAGACTCGATCAAAACACAGTATATTATTCTATAATTTTGTATTGTTCTCATTGTCTAAAAGCGAGTCTAAAAAGATCATAAATAAATCGGCAAGTTAATCTTACCGGTACGAATCGGTACTTCGACTTGGAATATACCGGTATTTTATGAATCTTGCACAGCTGGCTTCGAAATCTGGAAATAGTCATGGCAGCGCTCATCCCCAACGTTTCTCAACTGTCCCCGAGAGTGATTCGTGTCCTAGGATGCAACCCGGGTTTCATGACATTGCAGGGCACTAACACATACCTCATTGGCACAGGCAAAAGGTTAAACTAAAAATGCATATATTCCGATATATTCTATCGTAATGTGCGATGACGCAATAATTATCGATTATAAGAATCAGGTGCAGCAAGGTCAGTTTCGTAACTTGTAACCGAAAACTAATGTCCTGTACTCTGTACCGCGACCTCTGTCGTAGTAATTAATAACCTTGCTACAACCCAAAGCGCCTACAACGTAAATGTTTTACTCTAAATAAATGGCGCTAAATTTGAATTAATAAAAATTATTTCTTATTACTAACTGCACAATTTTGCAGAAATTAAACCCTTTTTAATTGTGCACAAAACACTCTGCATGCTGGCCTGTATACAAGGTTTTGCAAATATTTTCTGCACAAAATATAATTCAGGTATACCTATTTGCATGCATAATTATATCCTGTGCAATTTATTGTAATTACCTGCAGCCGCATCCTTTTGGACACTGGTGAACCAAACATCCCTGAATACACATCCCTTCTTTCCCAAGTCCTGAAGGACCGAGAAATTGGCATAGAAAGGATCCTCATCACGCATTGGCACCGTGATCACATCGGAGGAATTGGTGAAATATTTGCAAAGATTAAACCAGGCACTTATCTTATAAAACACCATTGTATTCCATGCAATCACACACTTTGTTTTCAGTACTGTTCTATATACAATCCAATTCAGATTGCCCCATCTCCAAAATCCAGCGTACCAACGAACCCGACGCTGCACTTGGCCCAGGTTTGAACTACGACTTTCTTACTGATGGTTCAATTGTTCAAACACAGGGAGCTACTTTAAAGTAAGACCTATAACCAAACTCAACACATGTTTCCAACTAATAAAAGTGACATGCATACATTAAAAATATTCCAGAGTTCTACATACACCGGGGCACTCCGATGACCACATGTCAATATTTCTACAGGAGGAGAATGCCCTTTTCACTGGAGATTGCATTCTAGGAGAAGGATCAGCTGTAATACTAAATTACATTGCAGGGTGTCTACTAACCAGATATTCCTGATAAAGTCATGATATTTTGTATTTGAATACCAGTAGACATCCTGCATTGGTAACTCACCGTATACTAAATGTATTGAACATCACTTAAAATTTACTCAATATACAGATATTTGAAGACTTGAAAAGTTACATGAACACCTTGCAACTTATGAAGGAAATTGCCCCTTCTATTATGTATCCTGGACATGGACCAGTGATAGACACCCCATTGGCCAAAGTGGATGAGTATATTGAGCACCGGGTTCAACGAGAATGCCAAATCTTGCAAGTTCTTAAAAACAAGAGGCCCCAGCCTATGACACTTCCAGATATTGCACATGATATCTATCAGGTAAATTAAAAAGGTAATAACTTATTATTATCCCTAGATGATCAATTTTACTTGTGCATTTTTAAGGGTCTATCGGACAGTTTGATGAGATACGCAATCTATACGCTGAACGGTCACATACAAAAGCTTTTAGGGGAAGGAAAAATAGGCAAGTGTCTTCTATCATGAAAGGGGGAAAATTATTTTACCAGTGTTATAAAAATCCCAGGGAACTAAATTATTTCAATATTATTTCAGAATTTGTCGAACCGGATCAGTACGTCTATCACGGCAAACGGGATTCAAGTCTATAATGAATATATTTAAAGAATAACTAACATACATTGTGTCTACTATCATGTAATTCCTGAAAGTCAAGGAAATCCTGGTTAATTTCTGTAAAGATTATCATTGTGTTCACATGAATATTTTGTCACGCTGCGCTAAATTATAACAAGGATTACATTGAAATAATTGGATATTGTGTAAAATGGTCATGAAAACACTGAAAAAGTAATAGAAATTAATATTTTCAAAGTGGTAGACACTATGTATTTATTATAAAAGGTGTTGACTTTACACTTTTATAATATTATTTGAAAATGTATCGCTTGCATTCGCGCTACGAAAATTAATTTATCCTGCAATGGAATACTCAGTATTATTACAATATTAAAACACTAAAAATGAAATAAAAATCTTACCTGCAAATGTTGTATTATCTTTCCATCTACTAAATCACATATTCAATGTTAAATGAAATTACAGGGTCATTCACTTGCTAGCATACCTATAAACATTTTGTCCGGTACAAATTCACCTATTAACATCAAGTTAACATCCAACAATTTTAATTTCTAAAACAAATCTATTTACAATTTGAAAGTAAATTACTTTTTAAATCCGTTCCAGCAAGTGAATCACCCTGTAATGTGAATAAAATGAAGCGTAATCAAAAATACATCATTTTAACACGGTATACTTTGTATATACCGGGTTTACAAAACCAGATCTACATTGTTACTGGTCATCTTGGTTTTCGATTAATTTCTCCTTTCTCCTCTGAATGAGATAGTGTGCCACATTTTCATAGACAACAAAAGTGATAGCTGTTGCGGGGGTCACTCTTAGAAGACTTGGCAGCAGACCCTTGTAGAAACCCCGAACCCCCTCAAACCTGCCAAAGACACAAATATACACCTACTTTTAAATTACACAAGTGCCAAGTTTCTTTTCAGCATTCATTGCTGCTGCAATATATAGTGGCTGCCGTATACGTCAACCCGCTTAAAAACAATTTTCACTTTTATTATGAAACATGCTTACGATGCCGAAAAAAACAACGGTACACAATGACAGTACTTCTGTCGATGAATGTGATGAGAGATTGGTCAGCTGTATAATTATGATAGTTAGCTACTTCAATTGCAAGAAGCTGAACATCAAAAATCAGCAGCGTGCTTTTCGTGACAATCGCGAAAAGAAAATTTTGCGGTCATTGAAATACATCAATAAACCTGAATGCTATACAGAAAAGAATAAACTATAACAAATTCAGAGATTTCTTTTCTCTCTCTCTCAACTGCAAAACAATTGTTCCAAGGTAAATTCTTAACCTTTACTTTTTACGCACACATCTCGGTTGTTAATTTGGCCGTGAAACAACCAATTGCAGTTGTTTCCATCAAATACGAGACAACTTTCTGCTCAGCTTTGACCAGTTGTAATCTCTTAATTTAACTAATAAATAACATATATAGAATCAACTTGGAATGGATATCGGTTTAAAAAATGGCTGCCATCCTCTTCGGTCAGTGGCGTTGATTGCCAAGTTTCTCGTATAACAAGAAGATGATGCATATAGAGGGGGTCACGTGACACAGGTAAGGCACCAGGCCCTTATAAAGTCCAACTATCCCCTCGTACCTGTAAACACCAGCCAAGTCAAGCCTAATTGGCCATCACCTGGATGTCCCTCCCCCAAAAACTTCTCTATATAACATCCCTCACATTTGTCAACCATTTTTCAATGCACCTACCAGCAGTGTTTTCATATAAATAACTTTAAAACCTAACCTGGTACTTTGCTTTTAACATATTGATTTCATACTAATCTATTCACAGCAATATTATTATGAAACATTGCCTGTAGGTCATTGAAACTTGTGAAGGCTTTGACAAGGACAATTTGAAATATGCAAGGACCGATCAATTAATTACGATTGCCTCATTTTCCTAATGAGAACTCAATTTATAATTGTTGATTGATCAACCCTCGTAATTACAATTGATCACATTGATCAACTGTGTTTTGCATCTTGCATAAAATTTATGACGATAAAAATATCTTATTTTATATTTTGGTGCTGCATATTAGTATATATTTTTTATTTACAGGGTTCCCACTGAACCTATAAACATTTATAAAACTTATAAAAACTTTCATTGAAATTTAGAACCTCAATTTTCTTTAAACTAGCCTTTAAAAACATATATTTTAGATTGTAAACATAAAATATTGTTACTTTTCCAATTAATTTTGCCAAAAGAAAATCACAAACGGCTCATCAAGTTGTTATTATACAGACAAAAATTACAAAACAATTTATTCTTTTGACAACTAGAGAAAAATAACAATGCATATTCCTACTGTATTTGCTTATTGTGATGATCATATTTTTAAAATTACATATACTTCTGTGATATTGTCAAACATTAAAATTCATTTTTGTATTTTGTCACTGTATTTAATTTATAACTTTAATTAGTACCAAATTTAAACATATGAAACCATATTTCCAAATGTTCTAGGTGGGCACCCTGTTTACACTATATACAGTAATTCAGCATTAAAACTGCTACATTACCGTTCTATATGAAATAATATAGCACGCGGATTAAACCGTTAACCCGAACTTTCAAGTTGTTTCCCAACATGCTAATAAATGTCCCTTGTCACTCAGCTCTACTTAACTACCCAACTTGTAAGATCACTTTAACAAACGAAATAACAAAATGTTAACCCACCTCCAGGTTTTTGTGACCACGTCCATGACTCCGGTGTATATCGTATGTTGATCTTGAAGCCGTGCCCGCACGACTTGGTAAGGGTAAGTCGCCGACGCAGCGAATAATTTAGACAGCGCTGCGAATGACAGGTACTCCAAAGTTCCCTGCGCAACAAGAATCCCAGTTTAAAATTAGTCCATATATGCAAACAGAAAATACAGTACTCCATTGAATTGATGAAAGTAAACCTTACCAGTTTAGTATTTGGCGGCATATTGTAGTATTTGCAATACCGTTTCTTCAGTTCTTCGTAGGCCATGAATTGCAGAGCACCGTGTGAAACTCCAAGAACTCCTGGAATGAATCCCTGGATGTGACACAAAAACGGACTAAATTATAATAAACTTTACCTACATCATGTAACCATATACAGTGAAACCTGTGAACTTGACCACCCTTACATGCTGACCACCTGCGTACCTTGAATGTTTACCACATTTTATAGTACGCTGTCATACCTTTATAATGTGTTTAACCCTGAAAAGTTGACTGTATAAGAAATGGGGAAAATAAAATTGCTCCCTTGACAATTTCCTGTCCTGTAATGTTTGACACCATATGGGTATATTGTGACGTCATCGGCCAATTGACTTCATGTTGGCTGCCAGAATTTCCCCGGATTGGCGCTTATTAACCCAACACTGTACTGATGCATAATTTTAACTTTTGTTAGCATTAACTACGTGTAAATATTGCATACTAGTATTACAGTGTCCTACATTCATTTTCTATGCATTTTTGAATAGGTTGACCACCTGTTAAAGTTGACCGGATTTTTTTGGGAACCGCGAGTGTTCAACATACACAAGTTTCACTGTATTACTATGTACAGTAAGATCACCTTGTAAAACCCAGCAATGCCTTCGTATCTGTAAACTTTGACTAGCGCGTCCAGCATTCCTTGATAGTGTTTGGCCGAAGCCGTGGTCACACTGACCTCCTGGTACTGTAGACATAGCCTGGTTTTCACAACCCAAAGTGGGTTTGTGATAATGAGAGTCAAAACTCCTGCTTCTGATGCTGCTAGCATGTGTCTGCCGGGTCCTAACGGAGAGTGGCCATCACCTTCCATGTGTCCTTTGATCGCGTTGTAACTATACGTGTAAAATACAAATATTATATTTTATACAACGCTAACCTTAACATACCTTATAACAAATATTTCCACAAATGCAACAAACATTAAGACCTTGCATCACATTGCAAGCATAACTGATTTAATAATTCGTGTTTTGCAATGAAATGTTGCCGCTAATTGCACGCTACTTGATAAGTCTATCCTTTTTTGTTGTAAAATACAAGATAATACCAAGGTAATACTATCTGTATTGCAATTGGCATCACTTAAAACAGTCTTAATCTTTTGGCTAAGGTCATGTTTAATAAATTCATCTACATACAAACACGCCAAATAAAATTATACAGGTCCCTTTATTACAAGACCTCAATCATAACTGCAAATGTTATCTAAATTTGCAGTAACACTTGGAATAGTATAAAGAAAACTAGCTGAAGACTACCAAAGAATTTGGTAATTATTTTGTAATTATAATACATATACAAACATTGACTTGTTGCAAAATTATCAAAAACAAAATGAGAATTTTGCGAAAAATGAAAGTAACATTTGAAAATGCATTTCCCAAGCCTTTAAAAAAGTTATTAATATTGTAACTATAATTGTTGCATTTTACCTAAGAATTGCACATTACTTGGTAAAATTACAGTATTCATGTATGTACTTTTAAGTTTTTTTTTAAATAGTTTAATAACTGTGCAACTGCAGCTATGTGAAGGGTATTAATGCAAAAAAGTTGTGGCCTGTTTGAAAGTTACAAGGAAATTGACCTAAATATCTGCAAATTATCTCACAAATTACAGCAAAAATTCAATGCAAGATTGCATTTACAAGACCACAACAACTTGGCACAGTTTTCTACTTATATACCTTCGTGCATTTGTTGAAACAAACAATATTTTTAAAAAATGATCATACAATAGGAAATAAAATCCCCAGGCTGATCCAGCTCCCCAGACATTGGGTGTCACTCCTCTGTACAGTCCTCGAAGGCCTTCTTGTCTAACAATGGTACTGAATGCATTCGCCAGTCCCCTGTATTGTGGCCTTTCTCTCATTTGGCCGTCATTTACTGCAGAAAATATAAAAACAAGCTCACATTGTATAAAACAAGTTTCAGAAAACCGAAAATATTCGGTCAAGGATATTTCAAGATTTATAAGTACATATATTTTTAATTAACTACAAAATGTCTAGCCAAACAATCTATTATTGTATATTATTGTATATACAGTTATGTTATAATTATAAAGACAATTAGTCAAGAAAAATACCATTAGGAAATATTAAACAGCATAAACTGCAAATTCTTTCTTCAAAAAATAATATAAATATACATAAATTACATAAATACATTAAACTTACACACTCTACATTTATTTACTATTTAACAATCCATATCTTGCATATTTCTAAATAATGTAGTATATTTTATCAAGGTGATATTCACTGCAAAAAAAATCCAGTTCAGGAAATCTCCATCAAGTTTTTTGTAACAATGAAATATCCTGTTTATTCCAGGGACAGAATACATTAAACTATTTAATGTTTACTTTGGGGATATTCCAGTTTACATTGTGGATAAGTATACTCATTTTCCCAAGTCCAAAGCAGTCAATTATCTCGGGGCAACAACATCAAAATAAATATTTTAAAAAAGTTGGATGATGCAATCGCTGAAAAAGTTGGGTGATGCAATAGTGAGTTTGTGATGAAACTGGAAAATCCATCTTTCAAAAACATCACAACAAGTGAAAACAAAATTATTAAATCCAACTGCGCAACATGTTATTGCATACGCAGTATAATGAGTTTCTTTTTATTCATTTCAAGCAAAAGTTTCTTTTTTTATATCCAATTCCCAGAAAGATAAACGCTTATAACGCTTCCTAGAAATCCAACACCTTCACAAGCAAATAAAGTCTGTGACGTCATGTAAAATTGAGTTCAATTTCGGTGGCTGGTACTACGTAATTTAAAACGTCATATTTCATAACACTTATTTTTGTCCAACATTTCCATTGAAATATATACCATTTTATTGCGTATTACACAAATACATTTTTTCTGTGTAATTATATATTATTTTTCAGGACAGAACAGTTGAAAATGTTTCTCATTTCCAACATTGTTATAACAATGGACAATACGGGGTTATAATCTAGTCCAAGTTATATAACTAAAATATTTTAAAACCAGCTGACAATTAATTTTTAAAGACGAATTTCTAAATATAGTAAACAATCACGGCCAATAAATAATTAACTGAATATATATAAATTTACCAATGTCGAGCAACAGTAAGAACATTTAGCAGCAAATGTTTTTTTATTTTATAGGGGAATATATTGTTGTTGCGCATAAAAATACATGGTTCAAAATTGACGAATTTAAGCCTACTTTGTTTTACACCGTAATTTCACACTTTTCACGCATTGTTTACGACGGAAATGCAAACGTATATTCTTACGGCAACTGTTAGCACATGTGCTCGATTACTCACCGGCAAATCTGATTTTGATAAGGTCTAGAGGATGGAGAATGAGAGTTGATGCGACGCCACCGCTAACACCAGCGACCAAATGTTCGTATTTCACGTGGCGAAACATGTCCAATTTTCGCGGCGTAGTTGCCAACGAACCCGTTTTACTTTTCAGATGCTGCATCTGGCCTAATGATCCGTCCTTCCGATTCAAAACTACGATGAAACGCAACTAATAACGTAACTGAACATGACAGCAAGTGTCCTTGCAGCAGGATGGCTGATAGCGAAAGGCGAAACACGAGGTCGGCGAGCAGAGGCAAAGCAATCTGGCTATCGAATGACGACGCGATAAGCGAATCACGTGACACGGGCGTGACGTCACTACAGCCTCCAATATCCGAACAAAAAACTTCCCTGTGTCCACAATCCGTTATTTACGTTGTTCATTTGAAATCGATTAATAAATATTAACGAGGTATCGGCGAGCACAGTATTG
Source organism: Glomeris marginata (assembly GCA_034696005.1). Classification (NCBI taxonomy): domain Eukaryota; kingdom Metazoa; phylum Arthropoda; class Diplopoda; order Glomerida; family Glomeridae; genus Glomeris; species Glomeris marginata. The sequence continues at coordinate 7,058 of JAQFZQ010001247.1, read as the reverse complement.
TAATCGATGAGGTTGATTGTAATATGTCGGCACATTATTTTTACGCCAGCAAAAATATCGCGAACATTCTTGTTAAAATTCAAAATGGCCGCCATATTTTTCTTTCATAAAAATGAAGATATCAAATAAGGACATGGTGGTCAGATTTACATACAAAATCTTACAATTTTGAATCAGTACCCTACTATAAAAACATTTTGATATTAAATCTTAATTTCACTGACTAATAAATACCATAATTTAATTCAATAATAATAATAATTCAGTTATGCATCAACTTTGAATAAAGTACATATATACCATTTAAATACACGTGTTTTATTTGTAAAAATGTTAACAACCGGTCTGCTTTCCCAAAACGTATAATTCCTAAGTATTAAAACAATATAAAACCGTTTAGTTTGATAATTTTGCACTGACCGATTTTGTTTTATACAAATATGTTAAAAGGATTACTAATCAAGCGAGATACAAAACAATCATGAGTGAATAATATTCGTCAAGTCATAATGTCGCAGAATAAAATTAATTGCACACTTACTTACCAAAGAAAAAATGTTACATATGCATTAAAATGTCAGTCAATAAAGTTCAATTAAGAAATACTGAAATGGTTAAATAGAGAATTTCAAATTCCTATAAATTAAAAAGCCCAAAACCACATACAATAGGCATGCAAAGTAAAATCCCAGCCTGAACATTAGGCCTAAATGGATTTTCATAATTTACAGTGTAATTTTGCCACTAAAATTATAAAAAAAAATATTATACCCTAAAACAAAAGCTGTAATCATTAAAAACACTTACACACGTGCAAAATTACATTAGTCTACACTATACACTAACTACTATTACAATCGAGGCACGAACCGAGCTCATAAAAGTTATGACATTGCCACTAATACTCAATAATAATTACAATCGATTGGAGAAAAATACAAACAAAAATTCGGTACACTGTGTGAAAGACTAGATTTTCTTTTTGTCCTCGCTTTTTTGTTTGTTTTAAAATGCCCAAATAAATATTTCATTTAGGAAGTATAGTGTGAAAAAATGGCAGTGTCTGTGTCTATTGCGACGTAGCAATATTAGTTTAAAAAATCAAGCACATTACCCAAGTCTATCGCCATTAAAAAATGAAATATACATATAAAAATAATTCCAACAATCGTTTAAGTTTATAAAATATAAGCACAACAAAACTGTTTAAAAGAAACGAATCGAAAACTAACCGCGCAAACTTATCCAACCACGGTACCATTTCACACAAAGTACGTAATATTACATGCTGGTGCTGGCTTAATTTACATTTTGATTAGTCCTATACCAAGGGTTCTACAGTAGAAATAAAAAAATGGAAGAATTTTGGAACTTTATAAAATTGCAGTATAGTTTTTCTCAACTAAAATCCCAGATTGCTTTTTGCAACTTCCAATCGGTTCAATTCCATATATTGCTGTTTGCAGATGGCAACAAACTGAACCGAATTATCACAGTAAACAATCTTACAAATATTATTCTACATAATTCTATAAATATACCAATACATTTCGTTCAATAATGGGGATGGAAATTGAAGTTTTGTCATATCCTAAATAATGGGTGAAAAAAGGCCTACTTAAAGGTGAACTGACATGGTATTTTTCATCTCACTGATATTTACAATAACTGAGACTAAGTATTAAAACATACATATCTAATGTTCCAAACACGTTTAAAGATCTTGTAGAGCTATAGTTTGTGTTGTTAGCTACTAATTTGCTGGAACAGGAAGTTGGGAACCTCCTAACTTAATTACCCCAGGCAAAAACATTTGTAAAAATAATTGTTAAGAACATTTTGTTGCAACACTTGCTTTCTTCATGGTTTTTAATCGTTTTGGGTACCTTACAAAAACCATGTCAGTTCACCTTTAATTTTTACATATAATTAATTGTCTGTATGAATATTTGAAAAACAATTTTCCATCAATTCAGCTGGCATTGCTTTTTTCCTGGGTTTCTTAACACAGTTAGAAAATATTACATTAAATGAATATATAATAAATTACCAGAAGTCCTTTTTTATCGCAAACTGATGATAGAATTTTCCAGTGGAAATTGTAAAGGTAAAACTTATCCTTCATTCCATAGAAAATTTCTCAATTTCTAATAAGTTAACCTCAATATCCTGCATTGAATGCAAGCAACTATCCCCAAAACTTGGGACATCATATACTATAATAATCCTAAATTACGTTTCAGTTATGAATTAATTACCTTACATTTTTTAAAATTCATACAGAAATGTTTGCATTTCGATCACAAATTTGTAAGAATTAATTGTCATATCCTATGTAAATATTTTACACACTGAAGCCTCTAACCAGGATTTTTAAGTTAAAATTGTCCCTGGAACCAAAATTTGGTCAAATGAACTAACATGTTAATCTGACAAAATAGGACTGGTTTTGTTGAAACATACAATTTTCAAAGCCAAATGTTTGCTTTCGTGGCCAATCAATAAAATTACGTATATACGTAAACGGAATAAAAATTCATATCAAAAAACGTCTCTTTGTTGTGTAAAAATGCAGTTAGTCAATAACTGAAATGTCAGCAGTGAACACAATCAATAAATATTATGCTACCTAACGTCATTAGAAAATGTCAGCGCAGCGCAATTGTCGGTCAATATTCAACGCGGTGTACTTATTACTGGTTAAAAATAATATCTACTTTTAAAACTACCAGTAAAAATAAATGTATAGTGTTTGAATTATTTCTGTGGCAGTGATAGAATCAGCTAACTTATAGCTGGTATAATTTAGTCTTATCGGTTGCGGTGACAGATTATAGGGTTCGGACCATGAAAATAGTGGGCAACCACCTGAAATCAATGTGCTCGTAATAAGACACTAATAAAAATTGGACAAATACATTTAAATGATTTTCACCTGGGATATCCCACATATTTTATGAGAACCCAGGTTAACCCTGAATTCTGAATCTATCATCGTTACCGCGCACTCGGTATTTCATTTCATCGGCACAAATACAACATGCCTAATATACATATTCTAATGTTGTACTAGGATAAAAATAGATGAGATGAACTCCTTGTTGAAATATGGTCAATGTATATCAATGAACCTTTGGGGTTTTACAATGCACACATGTGGCATCTGTATATTGTAAAACCCCAAAATGCGACCAGCGCTACCCGATGACCAGTAGCCCACGGCACACAGGTTACTACAAGAAAATCTTATCACTATTCTTCCAGTTTCCTTCCAGTGACACATTTTCTTCCTCTAAGTAAACGAACCACTTTCTTCACCCATCCACTTCTGCAACGGCACCGGTCCGACGGATGGAAACGGCAACTTTGTCATCCACGGATAACTCGCGGCACCTTCGTATTGTCTCGTGGGCAATTCGGGGTTCGTTACAACACTAGAAACCTGGGAGTGATTACTTCTTAACTCCTCCTCTTGCTCCTTCTTAATATTCATTACGTTCCCAGCTTCCGAATGTTGTTCCACCTCCGCCGCGGCCTTCTGCTTCTCCATCAGCTTCTTCTCGTATTCCGCGTGACCATGTCCTTTGTGGTTCATGTTCTTATGCTGGTAGAAAACCAAACTGATTCTTTTCGGTTCGTGCCTGTTTGGGTTCTTCAGAGCAGTCGTAGCGTGAAGTTCGTGTTTCGCGCACTCGTACAGCACCGAACCGTGTCCGAGAGCTATCGCAACACCTCCGATAAGAGCATCGGCAAAATTCTCTTCGTTGTCGCAATGTACAACCCTAAACGGTGGAACAGTTGGAGGTGCCTGTTGCTGAACCGGTGCCTTGGCACCACCAACACCATCGGACGCAGCACGTGGTGATTGTTTCCCGCCGGGAAACCCGGCGGATTGTTCCGTTGTTTGATCACCAAAGATGTGGCCTAATTGCTCAAGCACAATATCCCCGAGATCCAATCCAGTGGAACTGGAATTCTGACTATGGGTGTCATTCAAGCGAGTGTAAGGGTTACAGTTCGGGTAACCTCCGTACGAGCTGTACGACCCGTGTATCAAGCTTGCGTGAACGTTAGGAAAAGTGGTTGCAAAATGAGGCAATGGTAACGAATGTTGCTGATGGTTATGTTGGTTGTACGATTCAGGGGCATAATTAGTGTAATGAGAATGAGGATGCAGAGTTGGAGGTAACCACGAATTGCCTTCCGCGAACGGGTGGAAGGCAACAGTCGGAGTGGTAAAAGGGGCAGTTGGCGGTGGGTTAAGCCGCGGTAACGAAGGTGTTTGAGGGTAGATAATTGGTTTCACTACAGGTAAAGAATGGTTATTCTCAATTAAAGTCTGATGGTGATTATTAGTAGGCATCATGGCCCTCGCGTGGATCTGCGGCACTGGTGGACATTGTTGAATATGCGGACGCGCGTACTGCTGATGGTGAGTATTCTGGAAATTAAGGTAAGGATGATTGTTACGATGATGGTTATTATAAAGATGATGTTGAGGAGAATCTTTCCACGCGTTTCCACGTTGGGAATCCGCGTATTCATTGGAGGAAGGATTCCACTCGCGCGGTTGGGTAACGCAATTGGCGGATGGATACGACGGTTCGGATTTTATCTGCATGCATGATGAGGTTGGGACTTCTGTTTTTAATTGATGACTCGGGGATCTGGTGGCATTCTGCATCGAAAACTGATGCCCGTTGCAGGATTCCATCTTCGAGTTGTTTGCGGCGGCAAGATCATCGTTGTTATCGAACAAGATCCTCTGGACGATTTCTTTGGCGTTGCTGGCGTTGTAAAGCGAACCTTGACTTTGCACGATGGCCGAACCTGAATGTGGGCTTTTATTGGCATTCTCTTGAGCACATTTTATCCTGTTTTGCAGCATCATCTTCACGGTCTGCTCGCTTCCGCTGACGTCTCCTCCGCCGCAGCTTTGGAAATTCAGTTCCCGCTTCGCGGGTTGGTGGTAATCTTCTTTCTCTCTATTATCGCTGCATACTGGACGGTGATAAAGGTAACCGGGATCGTTACCACTGTAAGGGTGGTCCGAAGTGTGATTCGGCTTCTGGAAGTTGTTCCGATGGTCGTTCAAATACTGGCCGTTATGCGCGTTGTTCGCCTGCGTCGCGGCCTGCGGCGGAGCGTAAGCGAAGGTGTTGTTTTGATTGACGGTCTGATGGTTATTATTTCCTTGAGGTGTGGGGGTTTCTTTATCGAAAGTATCGTTGAGATCACGGCGTATCTTTGGTTTTCTGCCTCTTCGTGCCGCCACCGGACTCTTTTCGGGCGTCTTCTTCGCTCGCTTCTTGCACGGCCCGCATGCGGTGGCTCGGAACCTCAAATCCATCGGGAACTTCGTCAGCACTTCTATTGCGCCAGCTTTCTCCTAATGATGGTTAAAATTACTTTCAGGCATTTAACAAACCAAAACAAGTGATACGTACTTTTTCCAATTGTGCTTCTTTACTGCCATTCTCATCTGTGGTGTCCATGACATGTAAGGGAAGAACATGCAGCTGCTCATCATCGGGCTTTTCCAAGGTGCGGTGCTTGGTTAAAGTCACAACCTAAAATGCCAACTCCTCTGTGAACTACGATCACCTAGTAGTTCAAAACCAAATTTCCACCCATTGAAATAAACGAAACTCACCACAGTACAACCGTTATTCATGTTATGTTGATCTTTGTGCGCGTGAGCGCAGAAGTCAACGCAAGCCGTCACACCAGACCACGGCCTTCCGGGCATCCTCCCTATTCTGCACTCAAGGCCACTCTCCTCAAACTCCACCTGCGAATTGCAATCAGTTCACTTATACTAAAATGTACTTGACCATTAGGAACACTCCACTCAAATCGCACCTGATTATTGAACGAATCGGGAACAAGTTGCTTGTAGCGCGGCGCTAAATCCGTCGCAAGATCTTGCAACTTCTGTTCAACTTCCGCTTCCTAAAAACAGAAACTTGCATGAGTACACAACTCCCAAAGTTACAATCTAATAGGAAATGCAACCGACAGTTCACCTCTGCCTGATCGCTCAGCTTGAATTTCCGGATGACCGTACTTCTGGCGAACTTGCAACCGTTATGGTACATACTCCAAGAGCAGCCGAACGAGAAAGATGCACCAGATGTTTGCTCATCAGTGCCTTGGCAAGCACAAGTCCGGCTGAAATCAAACAAGCATGCATCAATACCAACATTTGCGCAACGCATCTCACAGATGGATTAATACAACTTACGGTTCGTTCAATCCGCACCGCCGCTGCGTAGGCAGGCCGAATTTAGTCAGCTTGTGTACCAATGTTGCGTACAGATCATCTGCAACCGGACTTGGTACACCTTCCCACGCCACCACTACCACCACTGTCCATGCCGTTGCGCAGAAATGTCCCGGCCGATGGCGTACCATCACCAGGAACTTCTCCTCAAGGCTACTTCTACGTATTACCTTTAAAGAGTTACGAACAAACGTTCAATGGTCGACTTTGTTTTCTATTGCCTCGTATTATTAGATTAGCTTCGGTCGCAACCCTACATGCTCTAATTATACGAGCGAATCACCTAACCGCAGCGTTAAACATCTCGCGACGCGCGTATGACGCAGCACGCTTTCCGAATCGTAAACCGGTGTGCTGCGTATAAATGTTTTTTGGAAGCTGGCCAAGAATCCAGTGAAGCACGTGACAATGCAAGCTCAGATCATCTTGTACTACCTCGTCAGATAGTACGAGGGTGGAGCTTATTTTCAAACCGGTTGCCGCGATAGAAGCACGTGGACGATGCAAAAGAACACGTACATTTGTTACCGCTTCCACCATATTATCATAAATTACTTTATTAACAGTAACATCTGTTCTTTAAACGTATTCAAATCCAATATAATGTACTGGCCGTGATGATCAAAAACTACGACTAAACCCTAACCTATCCTCATCGGGAATTACGCAGCTCGAAAAACTTTACGATTCAACAAAAATTTAACAAGCCGTGTAAAAAACTAAGTTTTTTGGGTACTAAGTTTATATTAGATACCGTAACCTAACCCACATTAAT
>JAQFZQ010001246.1:0-21014 GCA_034696005.1 Glomeris marginata | reverse complement strand
AGGTACTTGACAGAGGCAACCTAGTTGGGCCATGAGCCTGTAGTTGCCTGACATATTGTATTGTATTGTATTGTATTTTGCAGTTGTAATTTATTATCTTTGTTATAATGTCAGTTGAATCTTTCTTCGAGGCTGTCCTACTATTTGATTCGCAGAATTGATTTCTGCGAATCGATTCAGTCCAGGAAGTATAAATGATTGCAATAAGTTATATATAGGTTAAATCTAATATTGAAGTGGTTGAAGTGGTGAAAAGTAGTGGATGGAAAAGTGTCTAAACAGCTGCTTCATCACATTGAAGATCTTTGTTTTGCATGACAAGATGGCGGCGTTTCTCAATTGGTCGCAATGCGTCATATCCGTCTTTCTCTTCGGTTTCGCAGCGCTGTCTGCATGCAGCACCTCTGATCCTGGCTGCCAAAAACCTGGCAAGAGCCGATCGATACGAGCCTGTATTCGATGCTGATGGTTAGTTGGTTAGCGTGGTGCACGTGTGCATGCACCTAAGCCGCCATTGTGGCGCCACTCGCTGACCACCGCGTTTCCACTTGGCGGAGCGCAAACAATGCAAATTGCGGATGAAAATGGAAATGGTTGTTCGACCTCGTGCGTACGACAAACATACATTTACTGCAGCCAAATCACTATCAACATCGATCTGTGTGTTTCGTTTCCATACTCTGTCCCAAATCTCTTTTCCTTTTCGGCTTCGCTAAACCGACCGCGACAAATACCTCGCGTGACGTTCCTTCGTGGAAATTATATTGGAACATGATGACCGTTCCGTGATTAAACACGTGGTTCTTGCTTACAGACTGTACTACTTTCCTACACGTTAAGCCTACGTCTGAAGCATTCCTGCAGATTTTGCGATTTCTTCGGTTTTTGCGGCGTAACTACCGCATTGCGTACCGGCTTGCGAACATTTTTTTGCTTTTGCACGTTTTTCCACGTTGTGCTGGATAGGATTTTAATGTACATTATGGCAGTGTAACCCTACCTCCTGAAGCATTTCTGCAGATCTTACTCAGCCCCAGATTTATAACCGGAGATTTTTCCAGTTTACGTAAAGATTGAAATCATTTAAACTCTTCTATATTTCGAAAAATGAGCTGATTTTGAACCTTTTTCCACGTTATGTGTTGGACAGGAGATTAGAATGTACACTAAGGTAGTGTAAAGCTACCTCCTGAAGCATTTCTGTAGATCTTGCAAAGATCTGGCTTAACCAGATCCAACGTAGATTTTTCATGTTCACGCGTAAAGGTAGAAATATTTGCTTCTTCGGCCCATGTTTCGAAAAATCAGGGTTACATTTCTGCAGAATTGCGGCAGATTTCCCACAGGAATACTGTAATTTCCTCTCCCTTCATTTTTTCCCTCTTGGAAATACGTGCATTGACTTTGGATTTTTTTCTCTCCCCCTGCAAAGTCGATTCGGTTTTACGTGTCGGTGAAAATCTAAATCTGCGCAGTTCCTTTTCCACCTTTTTATATAAACGTACCAAATTAATGGAGTGCGTGTTTTTTGTACAATACTTTATAGTACTGCATTGTAAAAACAAAAACCACAAAAACATTTTCTTATTTTTTCTACAGTCGACAACTAACTCTACGTCATCTTGTTCCCTATGCGTAGTCCCCTTTCGTAAAGTATGAATAATTTAAGATAAATATAAATACACGATCGACCTCCACTTATGTCAGTTAGTCAACCGTGAGGTGCAATAACAGATGTTCTTCAGAATACCTGCAGGAATTGGCAAGATTACGGGGAAAACGTTAACGGCGAGCGCCGCGAAGCCGCGATTTCACGCATGGGTGTCCGTATTGCTGGTCATTTCCGTTCACCTTACTATAAAAACCGTACAATGTCTAGCAGTAGACTATGATATTGAGATATTGATAGGCAAGTGAAGACCCAGTCGCCATGACACCCACTTTGGAGCGCGTGGAGCACGGAGCGCAGTGCGCGATGCGGCTTGCGGCCCGCGCTGCGTAAGCACCTCACCTTTGCTGATCTTGCGAAGGATGACATCCTTGTGGTCCTGGGAAGCGGGTTCGCTGATGACTATGAGTAGGTAAGCCCCATGTACGGTGTCGGCCATTGCTTGCAGCGGCTGCATCTGTGGCGTATTTCACCATAGAGTGAGTGGCGAGCGGTTTTTAGCCGATTGCGCACGTAGCACGCTCCGACGAGCAAGTGGTTTGTGGCGCCTTCTGGTGCCAGACTTGCCGTTTTCCCTCCTCCTCCACCTCTTCCTCCTTAAGATGGTGCGTGAAAGAGAGGGGCGGGGGCGTCGCGAAGACGTTGTTCTCAAGAACTGGACGTCCCACTTTTTGGAAACGCTCAAGTGACCACTGCTGGTTGCTGGCGACTGAAAGCGACCCCTTCCAATCTGCAAAGCAGCTTTTCCGCACAGCAGCGGATGAAGGTTGCGTGCAAACGCAGCAGCGCCCCTTGCGGACGAACTCGTCCCTAAATTATGATGAGACCACTAAACAAAATGGCGTCGGGATTGAAAGCGATTCGCTGGCCCAGAAATGAGCTCATTGATCCCTGTAAAAACAGTTTCTACACGAAATGGAAACACTTTTTTAATGTCTTCCGCAGAAAATTACATCGATATGCATAATTTTATACAAAAATATTTATGTCTAATTTTTCTTTTTCTGAATTTTTATCACAGTTTTGTGCAGTAAATATTTGATAAGAAGTTCATGTAATTCTGCGTAATATTTTTAGTATAAAATGATTTTGGACAATATTTTCCACAAAAGTAAAATGATTTTGTAAACAATTTAGTCCTTTTTGTATAATATTTAAACTTCTGTGCACAATAGTTTCTGCATAAAGTATTTTTGCACAAAATGTAGTTACTTTTTTGCACAATGGTTGCACAATAGTTTTTACATAAAATTGATTCTTTATTGAGCATAAATTTATCTTTATAAGTGGATTTATCAATCTCCCATTAGTTAATTTTTAAATCATTATGGTATTAAAATAACGCTTTCAAATTACTGTTTACTTATCTTTTTATTGATGATAAACTTTTGATTTTGGTAATATACACAGTATTGTATTTGCAAACCTTTAAAAGTAGACCTCTATAAATATTATTGCAAAAATTTATTTTCATTTGAAATATTGCATTATATTTATGTCTACGATGCTGTATCATTTCAAGTTATTTGTATGTTTGCAAAGATAAGCCTATTGTGCCGATTAACATAATCGATATTTACAATCTCCCAAGACTTAAGCCTACTCAGAGACCATTCACAAATTACGTGACAAGCATTTATTGTGATAAATAGATCCACAATGAAAATATGTGAGATACAATATCAGTTTTTATTCATTGTAGTTTATAGTGTAGCAGAACTAGATCAAGTGTTTATATTATTGTAATTAAATATAGCAAAAGTGCATATTCGGTAAAATTAGAGTCCCACATTTCTAATATTTTAGCAATTCACAGCTAGTTATTTTGGGTGTAAAAAATGGAGCTCACACTTGCCCCACCACTATATTAAGGTCAATAAAGTCCCTATTTAGGCAAAATCAACATTATGTAAATACAAATGATGTAAAATTCTCACTTTGCAGTGAAGTTACATGCCAACTCTAATTGCAAACAACATTTCATAAGTTAGCACAAATTATGACTGTAAAATAAGGTCACACTTTCATAAACAAGTCTTCTTAATTCCCCTATTTTTAATTTCTTTACAGTTATGTAATATAATTTATAACATAATTATTCCACAGGAAATTCACTTATTTCTACTTTTAAAATTTACAATGTCTTTATTTTGCAATAAAGCAACCAAAAACAGGTTTTACAATTAAATTCTCACATTTCGCCATAAAAGTACAATTATGTAATTATAGTATAGCGTGAGACCTAAGCACCGGAAGTGACGTAATGCAGTTCCTTTTGTGCAACTCTTTCTCCAATTTAACATGACATTGCATATTTCTTTTATTACAGTAAAGTACAAGGAAAAAAAGGGAGGTGTCATTGGCTTCTTGGACCGTCTTTGAAGTCAACCAATAGGAAAAACGAGTTTTTCTTCATAATTACCGAAGCAATTAGAGGATTTTCATCATGTGGCCTACTGTCTACTTCACTATCACACGTCACTGAATGACACGGAAATGATAGACCCGATAGACCATGTGCACAACAGGTAAGTGTCATTGTAACTAAAGTTATATTTTCTAAGTATTTTATAAATAATTTAGAAATAATGAAAATTTGAAATTGTTTCCATGCAAACGTTTCAAAAAAAAGTTCTTATATTTTGTTGGTAGAGTTTGTAAAGTATTATAGTTGTGTTGGAAATGTTTGGTAAATTACTATGTTCACCAGCGCCCTCGTGTGGTGAATTTGTGAACTAACTTTTATTGAGTTTTATATTGAGAAACAAAAGGTAAAATACAGTTTCTATTGAAATAAATATTTGAATATGGTCATACATAGTATATACATACATGAAAATATGATATTACAGTGATAATTATATATAAAATGTTCATTTGCTTATTTCCCTGTGCGGCGGCAATTCGAGGATAATGGACCAAACAATTTCTTCATTCATTTTTCAAACTTGTGTAGTTTAAATCTACTTTTCCATGCAATAACCTAGTTTTAATACAGTAAACTAGTGATTTTCATGTGGATTATACAGACAGTGATTTTGAATATGTTACAGTAAGCTGATTTTGAATTGAATTGAACTATACGTGTGTATGATTGTTGAGGCATTCTTTGGGTACATTGGCCACAAGGGCCTGTGCATAGTTTTACATATTGATGTCCCTACTTGTGAGGTAGGAGGAAAAGTTCCAACATTTTACAGTACAGTGCAAAAGTAAGGCAATAACAAGTTAGACTACGCAGCTGTTGGGCTTACGGCTCAGACAATTATTGGTTGGCTTACGTAAAAATGATGTCCACCGACTTGTGTTCGAAATCTGAACTTTTCATTACCAACCCCATCTCCTACCAGACCTTCAGCTGGACACGGTTCCGCATCTCTATGAGCATAGTCAGACCTGTAAGAGCTGACACCGTCCACCGGCAACCCGTTCTCGGTTGCGAACGGATGCGTGCCGGAACGTCTTACGGCACGTGCCCTAACCCCTTCTACGGGGACAAAATCGCTCTTGTTGGTTGTTGAACCCTCGAAAGGACCTGTTGGAGGTGTATACTCTTGACGGTGTATGATCCTGCCAACAGGGGTTGTCACCTGTCTACCTTGAAAATCTCTCCGGCTTGTCGTGTCCTCCTGGAAGGCATCTGATGATACCTTCTGCATAGTTGATGGCCTCAGGTTACTTGCACGTCTACCCACCCCTACAGGGTCCCCATAGTCAGAACGGTTAGTGGTAGCTAGGTGCATGTCACCATCTGACAATGTACCATCGCGGGGTCTTCGCATTTCTGTTCGCTGCGATTGCCACGGTTGGTAAGCGGCATTTGAGGTGGTTTCGCCTAGGAAGTTCCCACCTCCCAGACCTGTATTTGTAGGAGGTCTGTGCAATCTGGTGACTGTTGTTCCAAGGGGGGACCCATAGTCAGAACGCTGGGTGGTGGATCCATCGAAGGCTTCTCCTGAGATTTTGGTTGCCGTACGTGGACGAAGAGGAACTGCCCTTTCGGCGTTTGCCTTGCTTACGTACTCTGCTAGGTTGGTTGTTGTCATTTCACCTGGGTCACCGTTAAAACCTATTGTTGGAAGTTACTGTGTTAGGCCCTTTGGTCCTATTGTCGAAGATATCATAGTATGAAGTTCGGATCCCTTGTCGCAATCCCAGAATTCAAAATTAATAAAGTTCTTTACTAGAATACAAGGATTTAGTGTAACTCCCTTAGGGAGGTATGCCCCACAGCTTTAGGGCCCTTTAACTATACATAAGCCATGGCTAGTATAAGAAATGTTAAGAGAGTATGACGTCATGGGGTCATGTGATACCAACTTGGTGTGACTCACACTAGATGGCAGTGCGTTGGAGCAAGGAGCTGATTGGTTGGAATCTCTACCACAGGGTTTTCCACTGAAATCTCATTGGTTCCACAGCTTCCAACGCACTGCGCCATCTAGTGTGAGTCACACCAAGTTGCTATCACATGATCCCATAGTCTCTTAGCCTTTCTTACACTAGCCTTGCATAGGCCCTTTGATAACTTCCAAAAACTTGCAGTAAAGAATGTAAGGAGATTGCAACAAGGGATCTGAACTGACTGTTTTGACCTAATGTAGTTGCTGGGTCTCTCTTCTGGGGCCTCTTTGATGCCCATGGTTGGTAGTCTTGTCCAGTAGTCATGGCTTCAAATGGTGGCAGGGCTTCAGCAGAAACTTCTGGCTTCATGTTGGGTCTTCTCTCGCCTTGAAGCCCTTTGAAAGCTTCACTGCTGGTGGTGGTATGGAAGAAGTCCCCTCCTATTTTGGTGGCCGTTTTGGGGCGTAGGGCACGTGTCTTCTGGGACACATCTTGCCCTGGGAAATCGGCTTGATGTGAACTTAGTGCCACAAATGGTTCCTGTTCTGATTGTAGAGCTGAGGCCTCGAAGGTCTTCGCGGGACGCTGCACGTCCCACTTGCGGTAGTCATCTGCCCAATTATTAGAGAATTGGGTCCCATGTTAGGATATGCTCGTATTAGGACCCACAACTGAACATACAAAAGTTTCCTATTACCTTTGTACGTGGCCATACCATCAAAGTCCCCTGAATTTCCCAAACCGTCGACCGGCCTTGCGATGCGGCTGCGCTCCATCGGCTTACCTGCGAAAGAGCCCCAACCGTAAAGATGGACTTTGATCATATATAGGTAATAAGAAATACCTAACCATCGAATTGGGCATTGTAAGAGGTCCTCAGGTCCATGTCGCCTTCTGGTCGCAGAAGGCTGCCATCAGCGAGAGCACGTTGCCGAGGAACGACTCCGTGCGACACGTAGTCGGATCTAAACGGAATGGAAAATTTAAATATGTACTTTCCCGCATTATCTTTTAAAAATATGCCACTTTACCATTGGACAAGCTAGAAGGACCAACTAATAATGTGTTTCCACCATAGACAGGTTTTCAGGCATTGAAAAGTTTTTAATATGCATCATGATGTCATTGGTAAAAATAATACTTTCCACCTTAGGCATATCATATCCACCCTAGGCATCTTTCCACCATAGACATGTTTGCACTATATATGGCTTCCACCTTAGACAAGTTTCCCTGTGTTAACAATTGTGTGTTGATATAATTTAAGTTTAAAATTAGAACTTTTCAGAAAATTGATTTCTATAATATAACATGTGGATCATTTTTTTTATTTTTCCATGGCCACAAAATGCAGTTCGGTCAATTGTCAAGTGCTGCCACCTATGCTTACAGCCACAAAATTTGGCAAATGTCCCATCTCCACCCCAACCTCATTTGAGCAACACAAATAACGCAATATAAATTGCTATTGCATGTGGGTGGGTGGAGCCCTTCTGCTCAAACTATCACTAAACGATTTTCATTGGCTTCGTTCCAAACCCAAAATCTTGGTCACTGAGAACCTACAAAGAAGGCAGACTTACAAATATGGGCGTGGTTCAAATGCCATGCTTTGGCTGAGACAAATTATTTTAACAGTTATTACTATTAATAAACTATAACCTATTTAAGCTATAACCTGTTTAAGACGGAATTTTCGAAATTATACTGCCTAATGTTGCATGCAATTTGCACCAGAAATAAGTCCCTCTACTATATACCAAGAGTGGATGAGGGGTAATACTCTCAAACTATATTACAGTGAAACCTATCTATGGTGGGAAATTTGAGTTTGTTGAATCAATGACAGCATGGTGCAAGTTTTTAAAAAAATGTCATGCTGGAAAACCTGCCAAAAATGGTAACTTGCGATTCCACCATAGACAGGTGACATTATTAATAATATTTGGTATTGGTCACCGATTAGATGTAACAGCATCCAGAGGGTCAGTAGCTAAGGCAAGGCTGTCAGGATGTCTTCGGCGAGGTTGCCGAACCGCTGCGTTGTCGCCGAGGTACCGTTCCTTGTATTCCGAGGCCATAGGGCCAACGGGACCGGATTGTCGAAGGCTTGTGGTACCGGGTCTGTGAGGACATCGATGTCTTCTGCCAATGGTCATGAAAAATCAGAGAAGGATGAGATTTAACATCAAGCATTAATGTGTTGTATCGCGTGCCGGTCACGGTTCTCGCAAGTACCCGCATGTGCAGATTTGGCAGATGCATTTCTGGCCTGGTGCTTTAGATGTGCTTGTCTGTGTAGGCATGTTCGTGTCGGGTGGTGTTCCAAGTAGTGTTTCAGCTGTCCAAAAGCTCTTGGATACCAATGTAGCCTTTTCGCACGCAGAGGGGGTTGCGCGTGGTGTTCAAACTGTCTCCATAGTTACGATACGTGGATCGATGCCCCCAAAACCCGATTTCGTTGCTAATTAACACCCACCCCCGCAATATATAGCTGACTCTTGTCCAGTTTTACCAATTGCAATCGAATTTTGGCAGAGTTTTTGATGTAGAGTTCATGGGTGATGCGCAAACATTTGTCGCTGTCGCGACATCATTGCGCTTCGCTCCGCTGTCACTTCATCATGGTTGCCATAACTCCAATGTTTCTAACTTCGATTCTCCATAGGGTTTCCTCACTTTTTACATTAACTTGTACTAGGAATACATCGATTTTTTGTTAGGGAGTTATTCCAAGAAACACCACCTTGCAATTTGAAATGCGGCTTAAACCGTGCAAAGATGTTTCTTGGAACATATTAAATTTATGTCACAAGGAAAATCTCTCCTGATAATATATACCTGAGTTTTTGCCAAAAAATGTGATTCAGACATGTTACATACTCACCCAAATATTTTCTAACTGGAATTCATCCCATGAACCAAGGTTAAACACATTCATATTAATAATTTCATTTAAAATCAATTTCCCCACATGATTCATTAGCCGTTTTACAGCTAGGGCATCCTTCAATTTATTAAAAACCCTTTAAACAAATTCATTAATTAATATATGTATACTATTAAACTATAAATTATTGTGTAACTTTACATGTTCTTAATTAATTCTATAAAATCCAACTTAAACTAATGGGGTTACAAGTGAATCAGTTGATTTTCATTTCAGTTTTTAAAAATATGCACTAACAACCAACAAGTTTATGAAAATTGCAATTACTATATTGTATAATGAGAAACTAGAAAGATGGTAAATTATTTAGTAATAAAATCAAAAGATGGTAAATTATTATTTACTAATACTGTAATGCCAAATGATGCTAAATTACTATATGAATTATTACATCTTAATTATAGGTGCCATGTGATGTTTTATTTTGAAATAAACCTGTACCTGGCACGTTATATGCAATGCTTTATGAGTTGTACACATTACTCAACATCAACTTAAAATAGGAATGATACAAGAAGATTCGCAGTAGTTTGTCTTGCAGTAGGCCCCTATTTGCTTAAGACAAATATATTTTTTAATATGATTGTTAATAGGAAATACTGTGATGTCTCATTTACATAAGTCTCATTATTATTTCTTTAGCATGAAATCAAGATGAAATAGAGGATTAGTTTTTGTCTCCACTGTATGCACAGTATTACAATTTCCTTAATTTGTGTTCACCCTGCATAACAAATCTTTATAAAATATGATAAGATCCGAGACAAAATGTATCCATCGTCGGCCATTTTTAACTTTCTTTTAGCAAAATGCCGCCATTTTTGACAGGTGATAATCTTGAAATGTTGCTATGTAAAAATGAATTATACTTAAATTGCTTTTCATTGCACTTTTATTATTAATTAACATATATATAAAAGTGGCCATTGACATATATCAAAGGTTCACTGTACTATATGTATTATAGGGAATAATAAATATAATAAACCTTGTAATTAATGAATGCACTTATCTTATAAAATTGATGAAATTAACATTCTGTTAATGTATGTTTACCAAAGGCAATTTTGATATATCATACTGAAGGAAAATACTCTCACCAACTATACCATATAGGTTATATGAATAGAATTATACCATACAAAGCACATTTTGATTGTATTCATTTTTTGAAACTCACCTCTTGTCAGTTTCAGTCATTTGGGAATCCTACACATAAACATGTTTTTCATATTTTGAAATTCATGCTATAGTATATTATATAGCTGTGTGAGTGCTTGTGCAATGTTAAAATTAAATAATAATAAGTGATATTGCACAGCTTCAAATTTAGAATGAACAATGGAAATGCAATGACATGCAAAAATACAATACAGTTGCATGTTCATACTGATATAAAACTGCATGTTATAGTACATTATACCAAGAGTTATTACACATAGGAAGCTGTATTTTATATAGTTATTTTAACGTTAATAATTAAAGTATTTTTGAAGATTTGATGTATGTTTTGAAAAACATTATATACCTAATTTAATGCATGCACCTCATTTGGAACTAGAAAATGACCTCTGTGTCTTTCAAATGACAATTTGCCAAACAATAAAACTATATAGTTTATATATAATTTATACTAGTGAGAATAAACAACATATGAAATGGATAATCAATATGTGAATGTGTATGACGTAGTTATAAACGTGACATTGGCACGTGTTATTAAGTGCTTATAACATAATGAGATTCTATAACTTGTCCATTCAGCAGAATGATCAGTGGAAAAATTATCTGCATCCCTTGTGTAGAATTAATATTTTATTTGTCTTTTCCCGTAACGTTTTACATGTTGTATATGTGGCATAATGCACTAAGATGGCGTCGCACGTGCCACGTGGCTGTAAGAAAGAACAAAGAGATGAATGTCATTGCGTATGAAAACCATGAAGATATGAACATTTCTTTATTTGGAACTACTTTTTATGTTCTTATGTCTAGACTTTATATAAATACACTAAATTTGTTTATTTTAAAAGCTCCAATTCTATTTTTAAAAGACTTAATTCGGTCATAAAATTAATAAACATAACAAGTCATAAGATAATAAACATACATAAATTAGCTTACTGTGCATTGTAAAATTAAACCTGAAATATATATTGATGTGTAATAAGTTTATAGAGAACAATACAAAGTGAATAACAACTTATTTGTTTAATATATTAATAGCTATACTTGTTTATATCATATATTCAGTTATAATGTGATTTGTAACAATGTGGAAAGCTATTCTCTCTCGTAATTAAAGTATTAATGACCGTGTTAATGTGTTTTTATTTAGTGAAGGTATTATGGATAATATTATTACTATAGAATGCACAATGTATATTATAATTTGTATGGAAGAATTTCAAACATTGAAAATATTGATATTATATATAGGTATGCATATATAATTTCATTTTCTGATCTCAAAAAATATTATAAAATGCCCTAGACTAATGTGAATTCCTTTTTAGTGAGGTGGTTAGTGTTATACATAGTGCAATGTATTTTTGTACGGTATATGACTTATTTCCTTTTACCGTTTCCGCCAGGAATTTTTATTTCTTATTTGGGTGATTAAAATCGATACACTTTTAGCCAACCTGCAATGAACAGGTTTCAAGTTTCAAAGGTGAAACACAATGGGGAAAACCAGGAAATGTTCACCTGATTAATAATAACACAGTAATTTGTTGCAAAATCCGCATGACATGATTCAAACATGGAACAAGAGTATGTCAACATTTATTTTAAAAGTTGTCTGTGATTTTAATAATAATGCAAAATGAAATTTCCATAATAGTAAAACATATTAGTAAAACGACTAAAGAAAGTTTAAAAGGAAACGGTAATCAGCCCCTATATACAATGTTTGTTTGATATGTCCCTGAATTCGAGGTTACACCTCTTTCACTTAAAGGTGTAGTACTACACAATAGGCCACACTAATTACAGTTTATGGAAATAAAAAGATACGTACTTCAAAAAGTAAGTGGAAAAAGTATTCAAAGACAACTCGAAAAAGTTTTTAATTCAAACAAAGAAGTTGATGATGAATAGCATAAAACTAGCCGATACTGCTTTTGTTAAAAAATCATACATACACATGTACAAAAAAGTAATACAAAAAATAGGCATAATGACAGCGAAACTTGTATATATGGTGGAAATTTTGAATATTTAAACAATAATATATATGATTTTGTCAGCTTCAAAATGTATTCAAAAGCCCAATTTTGAACAACCTTTGTCTAATGGCAACCACGTGTTACATGTTCCACAATAGAGAGGTTCTTTAAAATGGGTATTATTACTTTTAAATGTGATAATAAATAAATAAATAAATAATAAATAAATAAATAATAAATAAATACATACATAAATGGATGAATAAACGAATGAAGAAATAAGGAAATAAATGAAAGAATAAATGAATAAACAAGTAAATAAATAAATGTAATTAATTAAAAAAACTTTTTTTTTAACCGGTGCTTTGAGAAAATGGAGTCTGGAAATGTTTGGCATTGGATGATTTGGAACTAGACCTTGTTTGGAACATGTGGTTCACAACACTTTGAACATTTGCTTCAATCTGGCTTCTACAATAATACATATAGGGGGTCAAGTGGTCATCATATACGAGACATATTATGAAAGAAAACTCGATAGCCTACATATAGAATTTTATCGGTGTATGTACATATTGGAGTTGTGTACGTAGAAACTATACGTGCAGCAAGCCAAACAAAGTTCGCATGTCATTTTAATTGCATGGCATTTAGTAGATAGTGATTACTAAATTAAAGTTGGCAAGTTGGCGAAAAGCCCTGCATCAAGTGTAGTCGCAAATTGCGCCATCATGACGCTCGTTATTGTTGCTTAATGCAGTCGGTTTCAACCAGAGCCACCCTGCAAAATCTCACTGACCTCGTATTCATCAAACAATATTTTTATAGCCAGGTATAAAATCCTTTTTTGCTCATATCTTGCTCGTATATTGATATTTCACAGTTCAGCACCCACATTAATTCTTGTTACAACAAGCCACACCCCTCTCTACTTCATAATTATCCCAGCTAGCATCTAACAAAAGTCACAGTTGCCTTCCTTTAAAAATGACTAGACAATGGTGTAACTTCAGAATCACATGTTAACTGTTGTACTGTAACACTTTAAAAAAACTTTATTATAAAGTTTAAATGTTCAAATGAGTAAATAAAGTATAAATGAAGGTCGCCTTTAAGAGAAAATGCAGCAAGTCATTAGAGGAATTTGGTTGGCAGGTTTTTCTGAAACTTTACAAGATCCCACCTCCATCATCTTGCAAATCCGGAGGGAACCAGACCAAATAAATGCTTCTGTGTGGTCGGCCATGCGGATCTCCTTCTCTATTGGCTCACTTGGACGGCCCCTTAGAATGGGGGCGTGTCCAAGGTTCGATGTATACTCATTACTGGATATACCTATTCAAGAAACGGACCTGGAGTCAGTCATTTCAATTCAATCTCAACACCTGAACCTCCTCGAGTGTCCAGTGTTCATTCTGCAGGTGGTTCTTGGTGGTGCATGATCATCTATACCAAGTCCTGGTGGTGTCTGGATACGGGATTCGAGTTCTGCAACAATGGAACTCAATGGAGGACAGAAAAGATTCAGTGTTCGCCATGTCCACGAGAACCCAGCTTTCGTTGATGACTCGAGCAGCTACAGGCCGATGGCCAACAATACTTTGGAAAACAGGGACAACTACCATGTGAGTCTCAGGCATTTGACCAAAGAAGCTCTTCCTCGCATAGACCAGTACAGGAATTCCTGTTCTGTGCAATATGCCAATAGACCGACCCTCGAGGAACTCCATGAAGGATTTGCTGCTAAGGTAATTATTATTCGCGTGATCCGTTGTCCCCAATTTTTATATAAGGGAATGTTGCTTAACAATGGCTGCCGTTTATAGCTCCATATTTGTGTGCATGACTTTGTAAATTAGGGTACTAATTGCGTAGTTAGAGTAGTTATAGTGGTGAAATAATGCGTAATAGCAAGAGTGGTAATGGTGATGGCCACATTAAAGCATTTCAAAATGTCATGTTAATTAACACTCAAAGCACAAAGTGTAATAATTAATGGGGCTATGCACATAGAAATAACATGCACCACTTGACAATGGACATTTTTTCACTCTATGAAACGCTGGAAATAAAACTAAATATGTTATCCATCAATTTCAGTAGAGCTTCGTATTATGCACGATTTACAGGGTGGAACAAAAATTATGCAATGGTTCAAACAAAGAAACTGACAAATCAGTATTTTCTGTTCTGGCTGATCAATTTTTTATTGGACTTCCATTAGTAAAATACAAATGAATTGGATTGAATTAGTTTCATACTTTTATATACATGTGCAGTGTGATGAGTACAATGCTTACTGCACTGGTCAAGTATAGTTAATTTGGCTACACTTGGTTACATTTTATAAATGACTTGTTCAAAAATTGTGTCTTGTAATCAAAATCCTGTTTCCTTGATGGAAAATTTTATATTGTCCAAAATACACGATAATTTGATATAAATGCGCTTCAGGATTTGGGAATTCCAGTAATAAGTCGGCCATCTTGTGATCTTGCAACCCTTCCTGGAGGGTGAACAGGTGAGCAGAGGGTGGGGAACCCTTGACACAACAATGGCTTTTCAAATCTGGCCTGTTGCAGTGCAAACCAGTTTGTGAACCTTGCTCAAAATCTTGGCTGTTCATGTCCAAATTAGAAAAATTTCCCCACAAGTGAGAGTGTAATTTCACTTTTTGCACATGACACACTGTAGGGTACAGTTTTATACCAAATACTAATAAAATTATGATTTGTAGAGTGTTCCTGAAGTGGAAATTCCAGAGCTACCTGGGACAACTCCTGGTGGACATGTTCATGTGAAATTCGGTTGGATTGAGGGTGTCCTCATCCTGAACATCATGAGTTTATGGGGTCCTATGCTGTTTCTGCGAACATCATGGCTAGTTGGTCAAGGTGGACTGAGTAAGCGAAAATAAGATATAATATTTGACCCCATATTGTACCAACAGAGTTCAAGTGGATGATAACTTTTTAACATGCTATTGTGGAATTAATCTTATCTGTGTTCGCATCAAAAGATCCAGTTTTGACCCCTTAAAATAGACTAGACATGTTGTGTTGAAATGGATTCTTTAAATGGGATTATAGAGGACAGGGTCAAGGGTGAATGAAATTTCCTGGAATTCGTCTTAAAAGTTTGTTTTTGAAATTGTTCAAAAGCAAATAACTTTATGAAGTTGTTGACTACTGTACCTCATGTTGAAAAATTACATTACTATAGTATGCACTTGCTATTATATTAATATGAAATACATTTGTTGACTCCAAGTTACAGCCATTAAAATTGAAAAATACATTAGGCCTAATTTAAAAAATTTAAAAATTGTTCAATGAAATTAATAGTGTAGTGTTGAATATTAAGGAAATGTTCTTAAAAATTATGATTGTGATAATATCTTAGGGTAGTTTTAATAGTAATTACATTTATAAGTTTGAAACTTCATTAGAAAATGAGGTTATTGCATTTAGGCCTACATTGTAGTTAGTGTTTCATTGTCAGTCAGCTGTTGGTATAGTTATAATCGTCACCATTTAATCTATTCAGTGTATGTGACATAAATTTGACTGCTATAATTGACCTTCATGAAATGAAGATCTTAAATTGTTCGGAAAACCTCATTTGGTTGACTGCTTCTGTTGGCAATAGCTGTCATGAAGGGACCCGTCATGAAGCCAACTGAAATGGATTTAATTGTTCAAAAACACTAAAGGATGTATTCATCTAAAACTATACACTTGTTTTCAGAGCACACAGTATAAAATTAATTGAAATTCTAGTTGCAATTATATATCCTTCAATGGTTAAATTATTAATTTATTGTGGGACTTTTGTACATACAACTAATTTTCTAATAAGTTACTCCAATTAAAAATGATGTTCAGTTGCATACACTCTTGGTTGCATGTATTGTACATGGCTGATAAAATTTCTTGCTTTTTAACTATATTTGGAAAACAAACTTACAATTCTGGAACAGTAGTTAATAATTAATATTTTATTGATAATTTAAATTTAATGATCGATGAACTGGTTTTGTATGTAAATAACCTAAACGATACAAAGCCATTTAATGTTCCAACAAAATCTGTATGGAAATTAGTAAAAAAAAGCTATTGGTACTTAACGTTTGACGGGGTAATTAAGTTAGGAGGTCGGCTGGCATAGGCCAACTTCATATAATATGGTAAACTTTTAGTGCTATTTACACGCATGTTAACACTAACATTGGAAGTTTGTTAATATTAATATATTATTAAATATACTTGGTTAATTTG
Source organism: Glomeris marginata (assembly GCA_034696005.1). NCBI lineage: Eukaryota > Metazoa > Arthropoda > Diplopoda > Glomerida > Glomeridae > Glomeris > Glomeris marginata. Next base: position 4,604 of record JAQFZQ010001246.1, on the reverse strand, counting down.
TATTTCAAATGACAATGATTTTGTATATATTGGGAATTAAGTTAATAATATATTGTATACCACGTTTTATAATTGCAATTTTTTGATTTCATGCATTAGTGGTTTTCATGATACTAAATTTTCTAATTCTCATTTAGTGAATTGTAATTCAAATAATATGCAGAATGATTATATCAGACTTTAGGAAAACTCACCGACTCTATTCCAGTCTATATGATTTTCCTTATTGTATTCCAATATACTGAAGGAATGCAGTTTTGATTCCTGTAAATTATAAAATTATATTATGGGAACTATAATATCAATGCTGAAAGTACAAACCTGTTGGCACATATGAGGATTTGGTATTAAAACAATGTTTAATTCGATACTAATGTATGTTATGCAACTATTCAGTCGAGGCAATTGTTCTCATCTTATTCGCAACTTTAATAACTACCATCACTGCACTTTCAACATCAGCCATTGCCACAAATGGCGAAGTCAAAGGAGGCAAGTTCTGGCTTTTATTTCCGTTCTCACTTGGGTGTATAGTAATTTCATAAGCAATTATTATTGCACAGGTGGTACTTTCTACATGCTTTCTCGCAGTTTGGGCCCACAGTATGGGGGTGCTATTGGACTGATCTTTGCATTTGCTAACATGGTGGGAGTGGCAATGAACATTGTAGGATTCTGCGAGGGACTTCAAAATCTGATGAGGGTCTGTTTCTACAATTGTTATACATGGCAATTGATCACTATGTGCTCTTTACTTATACTTTTATTGTATGATGTTTTTAGAATTTTGATGTAAAGATTGTTGATAATGGAGTCAATGATATCAGGATTGTTGGTGTTGCAGCTGCAATATTCTGCATGATTGTCTGCCTTGTGGGCATGGAATGGGAACAAAAGGTTGGCATTCTTTTTTAGTGTTGATTTAGTTAATTTCCATGTATTGTATAATCCAGTCTAATCCGGCTATAGCCAAATTGTCATATTACCTAAACATCAAGGCAACATTTGTTCATTTGTAGGACTAATATGTAATGCTGAGCTTGTAAGTCCTTGACACGTTTGTTTTAAGCACTTGCTCAACACTGCATACAGCAAATTCTAATTATTGGAAAGTATTCCTTGCTAGATTACTATACACAAATATGGCAGCAAGTATTTTATTTTAAAGAATGTTATTGCTAGATCCAACTATTTGTCGAGTGCCGCGCTTGGATATTTTCCAGAATTTAAGATTTCACATCTCATTCTGTTGCCAATTATTATTATAAACGATGCAGTTACCTTGAAGTTGCCTGGAAGATTTATGAAAACAATGTGTTGAAATTGTTTTACATGTAACTTTTAATTTATTTCATGAAATCAATATGAAATTCACTGTTCTGCAAATCTTTGGTTTATAAAAAGCTGTTATGCTTGTCTTAAAGGTGAACTTACATGGTTTTTGTAAGATACTCTGAAACTTTAGCTGTATGAAGAAAACCTCAAAGAAAGCAAATATTGGAACAAAATTAGTAAAAAAGTTATTAGAACTTGAAGTTTGAAGGGGTAATTAAATGATGAGGTATAGTCTATGGTAGCTGAGCTCCTATTTTAATTTTTTAGGTGTTAACAAGTTTTTTGCTAATTTCTATGTAGATGTTTTCTTTGTGGTGTTTCTTTGTATGGGTTAAGTATATCAGGGTACCTAACAAAACCATATATAGTTCACCTTTAAGTTAATAACACAACTTCTGCTGTAAAATCTTTCTTATTCTATGTCTATAAACCAAAGTAGGAACCAATAGAAATAATACATCGTTTTATATTCAGGCTCAGATTGTATTCCTCGTCATTCTTCTGGTGGCCATAATGGACGTCTTCGTTGGTAGTTTTATCCCAGCTGATCTTCAAAACAAGGCAAATGGAATAACAGGCTGGAGTGGTACGGTTTACATGTATACATTTTCAATTAATTTCTGTTGCATTCAACCACAATGCTCGATAATTATTTGTAACATAGTAAAACATTTTTATAAAGCTGTATGGCAACAAACTAGTTGTAACTATAATTTTTAAGTGAATATTTGATCATGATTTAGTATCAATGAATGACTCTTCTGAATGTAACTATAGTCCATTCACTGCTATATTTATAGTTGAATGTTAACGCCTTTCTTGAACTGAACCAATGGCTGCAGGCCACGCCCATCGTGGAAACGCGCCAATAGGTTGGGGGCAGCCACAGCTAGTTGTTCATTGGTTCCTTCAGAGAAAGGCGTTAACATTCAACTATAAAGGTGGCTGTGAATGGACTATACACATATTGCATGTTCATTGTCTTATTGCCTTGCAGTGGAGACTGGAAGACAAAATGTTCTACCTGATTACAGAGGGGAGACATTTATCACTTTGTTTGCTGTCTATTTCCCATCTGCAACTGGAATACTGTCTGGTGCAAACATCTCAGGGGAGCTTAAGGTACCAAGTTTGAATGAATTCATGTATTAATGGTGCATTTGTCACCGACTTCATTGTAATTTTTTTAATTGAATGATGAAGGACCCTCAAGATGCAATCCCTAAGGGTACCCTGCTGGCCATCTTGATCACTTCGTCCAGTTACATCCTTTTCGCCATCATCTCTGGAATGTGTGCTGTACGAGATGCTTCTGGTAGTGCAGCAGACTATCTGGCTGGTAATTACACGGACTGCGCGTTTAACCGTACTTGCACGTATGGGCTCTCCAATCAAGATCAAGTAAGGATGTTGAAATGCCTGCAGATGCATAGTGGCTGCTAATTAGATATTGCTACATTGTAAAACGTAATTTATCTCGCAGATGATCGAGCTCGTGGCCGGGTACCGTTGGTTGGTTCACGCGGGTAACTTTGCCGCTACGTTGTCTTCGGCTCTGGCGTGTCTTGTCGGTGCCCCTAGAGTGTTCCAGGTAATTGAAATCTTAAATGCAGTGGGCTTCATGGTAACAGTTGTCAGAAAAATTTAATTGTAATTAAGTTATATTGACAACTGACTAAATGTAGATCAATTAAAAAGAGCGGAAACATAATATACAAAATTTTCACAATTTGTATAGATGTATACTATAGTTGAATGTTTACGAAGTCATCTTTAAAGTAGTTCAATGTAAGATAAGCTCTGATTAACCATTTTTATTTCTTAAAGGCTCTCTGTCGTGATGATATTTATCCGTACATAAAATGGTTCGGAAAAGGGTACGGCCACACCGACGATCCGAGACGATGCTACGGCCTGACTTTCGTCATTGCTGTTGCATTCATCCTTATTGGTAACATACTTTAACTTATTATTTTGCATAAACTTGAAATTACAACAATGATTTTGTTTTTTATAGGGAACTTGAACGCCATTGCACCCATTATGTCGAACTTCTTCCTGGCTGCGTTTGCGCTCATCAACATTGCAGTTGCGCATGCTTTCTGGGCCAAATCTCCTGGTTTGTCTAATTAATATTATCTTCATCAATCCGAGTTAATTATTGACTATTGTACATTGTTTTTAAATTATTACAGGGTTCCGACCTTCTTTCAAATATTGGAACCCGTTGGTTTCCTTCCTTGGGTTTTGGGTGTGCTTGGTTATGATGTTCGTGCTGGATTGGATGACTGCCCTTATCACATGGGGAATCTGCATCTTACTTACAGCTTACCTGTACTACGACAAGCCAAGTTAGTTATTCATACGTGTATATGGATAATTTATTAGTACGGTTTATCAGAGTTGCGTATAATTAATTTACGGCAGATGTAAATTGGGGCTCTTCGACGCAAGCGGGCACGTACAAGTTTGCGCTGCAGATGGTGCAAGATCTGAACAGGACTGAAGAACATGTCAAGAATTACAGGTAACTTGAGGAACTACACTTTATCTGTGCCATTTTTATATTGGATTTTAATTAATAATAATTAATTGTATTGAAATCTATTTTTTCCCCTTCTGTTCCCAAAAGGCCGCAATTGCTAGTCTTGTCTGGAAAACCTATGCACCGGCCACAACTGGTGGATTTCTGCAATTACATAACCAAAGGGTTGGGATTGATGGTGTGTGGTCACGTTGCGCAGCCACCGCTGTCCGAACGTGCCCGGTCCGCGTTGATAAAAAGTTCCCAAGCTTGGCTGATAAAGCGAAAATGCATGGCTTTCTACAGTGTGATAGAAGAAGAGAGTATGGAAGTTGGTGCAAAGTCACTGTTACAGGTAACTTGTAATAACAAATAATTTTATTTGTCTAAGCCTGATCAAAATGGAATTTTAAAATTTTTGTGATTGCACGCGACAGATTGCCGGTATAGGGAAGTTGAGACCAAACATGGTCATGCTTGGATACAAGAACAACTGGCTTGTCTGCGATGATAGTGAAGTCACTTCTTACTTCAAGATTTTACAGTAAGCTAATAACACAATAAGTCATTACACTAGTCATATTGAACAGAAACTCAATATTTACAAATTACGCGAAGAAAACTCGTTAAGAAAGCAAGTGTTGCTACAAAATCCATGTGGAAATTGTTTAAGGCGGAATCACACGCCGACCGGTGGGAGGGAGAGTATTTTGGGCTTGTGACCAAGGTATTCGTAAAATTGGCG
>JAQFZQ010001245.1:0-21023 GCA_034696005.1 Glomeris marginata | reverse complement strand
ATGTGCGATATGATTTTCGTATTTCCCCCATATGACTTCCTATTCAATTGTGAAAACTGTACACAGCTATCATTTACAATTTTAAAGATATTTAAAAAATGGCCACACTTTTGGTGGACCCTGTATAAGATTCCACATTTACATAACAATTATGCATTAAAGATGCATGCATGCAGGTATAGGATGAAAGCAAACATTTGTAAGACTTGTATCTTATTTCAGCGTCTTATTGCAGACCTGTTGAATTGCAAACATTCTGCATGCAGTTCCATAGAAATTTTACAAATGCAGATTGTCTGCAAGGAGGATTAAAGTGGAACTTTCTGCTATACAGCCATGATGTACACAATCTACATACACTTTAAAAACTGGTGAATAATATAGCAGACTCGATCTGACTTAAAACAATACTTTTCTCAAATTAAGTCATATACTCCAGACAAGACACTTGATGCAAAGACACTTCTGTATAATTCATATGTATTAACAACATACGAACAAAGAAAAATGAAGCAATTAAATTTAGAGCATTTCCACGTTTTTATGGTAGTATGCATGCAGAATGTGTGCATAAAACTTACATGCAGGTCTAAACAATTTGTGTAAGTGCAAATCATTGAATCTATACAAGTATTACAGGTACTTCAATGTGGATATGCAGCAATATTGACAACAAACATCCATATTCTGCTTAAAATCAATAACTATATCCAAGGTGGAAACCTGCTAAAACAAGGAAGATATCCTTATCCATTGCCAGGTTTTGCTACATTTTTTTGATTTTTGCACAAGTTTGAAAAGTTGCATAAAAGCACGATGCAATGCACTCAATGATGCAATTCTGACGTCATTTCTGCTGTATGAAGGCAATTGCCAACATTGTGACGTCATTAGTGCATTACAGTATGCATTACTGCACACATGTGAACTAAGCATATGCGACGGGGTTGCCATTATACAAAGTTTGAAGCTTTCCTTTATATGTAGATGTGCAAACCGGGTATGTGCATATTGAAAACTCTACAAAAGATATTCAATTTAACCTTATTGCATAAACTAATGCATGTAACCTAGTTATTGTTAATTCACGAGTGTGAATTATGAATCCGTTTTGTTATTTTCAGTAGAGAGTGGCTTTCTTTTATACTACAAAACATTCAGTAAAAATAGCACATAAAGACGTTAAATACAACTTGAATCTGTGCCAAGAGGCTTGGAATCATATTTAGATTGGAGTCGAACTAGGAACAAGCATACAGTAAGATATTGATTGTCAACCCTACAAGGCACTTTCAAATAAATGGTGAAATAAACGCAATGCTGATTATGCAAAATGCCTTGCATGGAATATGACACCTACTCAAAATATTCATTATTATTTTATCATTGGTGGTTGTCGTTCTGTCATGCAAAATTAACAAGACAATGACGTCACAGTCAAAGCCCATTGTTTCATTGACATCATAAATAATGTCGCTTTTAGAAACGAAAACTAAAAAAACTCAAAAGTTCAACTTAAACTTACTCTTTTCATAAATACTAAAAAATGTGTAGTAATTTCTTGAGATTAATTTTTCACAATGTTCATTCAAACCCATTATTCTCTCTAATTTTCTAAATACAGTAAAATTAAGGCAAATAATTTGCAACAAAGGAAACAAAAATTGGAGCTGTTCATTTTCTTCAGAATTTAATCTCTGTATGTCTCAGTTTATCTCCTGCATTGAAAAATTAAATTTGTTTATATGGAAAGACAAAAGTTACAGCCTATATACAATTAAAATGCATAGATATCAATTTACCTTTACTTTTAAAAATTTCAGTTGGTTGCATGTTCATTCTCAAAATGCAAATTCAACAATAATTTCTAATAAGTAATAAGATGTTATAGGATACACCTCATGCTCACCATGTTCACCTTAGGTTCACCTCATCGTCAAAAGCATTTCCAACAAAATTTATTTATACCTGCGACTCTATGTGGTAGTCAAGCCACTTTTGTTTTGAGCTTCAGCTTGCCCGAAATTGCTTCTAAATCCTCATCATTAATATTTAAGGCAGTAGGGCAAAAGCAAAGCAAAAGCAAAGAACGACACCATATATAGCAGCTTCACATTACAGATTAAACGTTTTATAACTGAAATCGTTTCCTATCTCTCTCTCTTAATTCCTACCCTAAAAGCTTCTTATTTTTGTGTATTTAAAGGAAGAGCAATTATTAAATATTTAACCATGTTCTAACAGAAGCCATTTTCTTTCGCGTTGAGTGATATCTAACTTAGTTATAGAAAAGCAGAAAATGCCTTAAATCATATACTAATTCACATAAACAAATTTCTGTTATGCATATATTATACATGTTATTAAAATAATGTTAAATATCGATTATCCAAGATTACATGGCTGACAGTTGATAGCATTAGCCAAAATCCACATATTTGTGAATGAACTGATGCAGGATTAAAGAAATAACTTATTGAATGTGTGTTAAACATGCATAAAGCTTAATTATAAATGTGCTACCGTTTTCATTGACACATTTATATCGTTTTAATATATGAAAGATTGTAATATTATACATAATATTACAGCAAATGATCAGTAAAGAAAGTTATTCCAAATTGCAGTTATTAATCTTTAACAATTTGTTACATCTAATTCTTTTCATTCATAAAAAGCAAGAAAGTATTTACTATTAATGTAAGAAACTGCAGCATTTATGTTGTAGCCTATAAGAGAAAATTGTTTCCCTGTTTTATAATTTTTGATGTGAAACATATTTACTGGAGGTAAAATCCTGAAGAAACCAAGCCACGCCCACGATAACGCCTCTTTTTCTTAAGGTCTCAATATTGAAAATTGATTATTCTTCAAGTTACAAAGAAATTTTAAAGTTGACTATAACTCTATACTCTGTATAAACTATAACTACTTAATTGCCACAACACCCTGCATGTGCTACTGATCAACAATTGCCTTCCAACCCCATGTTGCTGGCAACATAAAAACGTAGATATACGACTTGGCTTTATTGATCAGTGAAATGATTGTGGCTGGCAATTTCGCTGCCAATCGTTCCCATAATATCTGAAAACTGTAGGAGGGATTCTGGGTGGTACCAAAAGGCTAACAATATGGCGCATCGACTCCGTATCGTATATATCATGCGGACACTACGTCCCATGTTCTGGATCTCTAAGTGTATACTGCATATCCATATACTGAACCCTTGAGAAATTATGACTGGAAGATAGCTGGACGACCATTTCCTCTTATATACAACTAAAAATTACGGCAACACGCCACGTGGTTTTACGACCATCATTATTGATAGCATAAAGATTCGGACCGCTTGCGACCAAGATCCTCTACAAAAGTTGGGCTTGCTACTGAAAAACTGCCACTGCCTTGCAAATAATTGCATCATTTGATGGCTATTTATATGGAGTGGAGGACCCACTAATGCGATAACGTCACGGAAGGAAGGACCCCTTATAAACACGCTTCATAAATATATGAAGTATGTGCAGGATACTATGCCAAGTGCATGTCACGTGGCCTGCTTCCCACTAGATGACGCTGCATTAAATACCGCTATTTTAAAAGATTTAGTCTGCAGTGCTTTGTGGAGAAACAGTATATGTAAGCAACTTAGAACAGTGGATCCATGGAGGAATTGTATATATTTTGAGCACATGTTTGTTTGCAGGGACTTCTTTGAGCTCATTTTAACCCAACTTCCCCACATAGAAGAGAGCTGAAATTTGGTATACATACCAGTCTCGAGGTACATTTCAATCTAGCAACATGTTTTCTTAGGTTATTAGGCCAGATGCGAGAATATTTCAATTGCAAAAATCGAAGCGAGGGTAGCTTCACGGGTTGTTTTCACTGCAAAGCCCACACAAAATTACATTGATGTCGAGGCAGTGATGCTCCCGGACTTTACTTCATTATAAATATATTAATTAACAATTTCTATGCAATTGATGCATAAAAAGGGAAAGAAAAAATGTAAATAGCATTGCATAATCAATGCCATATGTTTTTTCCTATCATATTTTCGCCAAAATCAGGAACTTAGTGTGCATGTCGATGGAGGGATGCATTATATAGGAAACAAAGGCGTTTCATATGGCAGTGCCCTCTATATGCAGAGCTAACTCACGTGACACTCATATTGCACAAGAAAAAGTGCTTTTGGCACAAATTGCTTAAGATATAGGGCCAACCCCAAGATGTGGCGGTTGTTTATATGCGTAATACATGTGAACTCGTTTATAACGAAAGCAGTACCATTGAATATTTTTTCCTGAAATGGAATTTTTTACCCCTTTATTTAGCAGTACTAAAGAGCATCTGGCGCTCGATGATGTCATCCACTCCCCTCCATTGAAACGTTTTCTCAGTCACGTTAATAATACTTGACATTTCACTTCTGATCATTGTCATTTTCAGAAATATTTTCTCGAGCTTTTTTTACAGGCTTCATAAAAAAATTTAAAAACGTGAAAATTACTTTGAGCGCACAATGGCATTCAATGTATTATTACTGCAAAAGTTTAAGGATTTCATCATCGGAGGATGCATATAATATACTTTTTGTCCCTACCTAACAAAGCTAGTACCCTACATATTTCTGTAATTCTCATCTGTTATTTAAATGCACAAAAATGTGGTTCATTTTCTGTTAGCATAATAATAAAAATGTTGAACACCAGTTGTTTAAAATATGGCACAGCATGTAAACTACTTATCCAGCAACTAAAAATATCAATTAAAATGTACTCACTTTAGTTGTAACTGGAGGTGCACATCGATAATGTTGGGCCTTCAGGTTGTCGATTGCAGGTGAATTGAAGAGATGTTGCAGATTTGCGAAGAAATTCGTGCTCAGAGATGCTTTGAAGACTCCGGCAATTCTTTAGCAAATTGTTCTACTGCTTTAGTCCATGAAGCCAACATCGTTGTTTAATGTCTTTGGCGGCCTGAAACTAAAAATACAAGAGAAACATTGTCCAATTTGTCCAAAAACCATACAATGGCTGAAAAGTTGCATAACAACAAAAAGGTCAACTCAGCACATTATGCAATTTTTTGCATTAAAACATTTTGTTCTACCCTGTATATTTGCTATATACTTTAAGAAATATTGCATCAAGGTTATTCACTAAAAATTTATATAGTAACAGTGTTTATTTATATCATTCAGTTTGCAGAGCTGTTTGAAGGTGTTGAAAGCATCAACAGGATAACACCTCGATGCTTAACATGCACTTCAGCAGTTCTGAATACACGTACGATTTGTAGCTCCAATATTATTACTGAATATTATGTATACAGCACCATATCTTATATTCCCTATCATTCACATGCATTTCTATTCATATTCACATTAACATTATAAATGGGATGTACGCCTGACTTGGCCATGCATATTCCTACTTGCTATTCACACACAGCTATTCACATTGTTATATACAAGAAACGAAACAATATGCATGCAGTTCTTATTTTTAGAACTGTCCTCCTTGAAGTTGGTGAGGTCAAAGTTCGAATATTGGTACCCATAATAAAGTAGGAATACAGAAACAGACAAATATGAGAATGAAAATACCATAAAACTTCAAATAAGTTACGGGGTTCTCATCGAAAAACAAGGCCATGCACCCGGTTAATATTGGAGACAGGGTCACAATTGGAGACAGGTTCTTATTTGTGAAATTGAAAAAAAACGTATGACTACCGTAAATTTCCTTATAGAAGCCCAGGCTTCAATTCAAAATTAGTAGAATATAATGGCACTTTCACAAGCGGAGTTTGAGCCGGTTCCCAATATACAAGCATGTTGGGAACCGGTTTTTAGTCATTATCTGGCCAAAATGCTGCGGCTTTAATTCGAAACCGGTTTCAATTGGAGACCGGCTTCTATAAGAAAATTTACGGTATTATTCCAAAAACCGTTTTTGTTGCATATTTAAACTTATTTAATGCTAGTTATTGCTAATACTAATACTAGTCTTGCTATTTTGTATAAGGTGTATCCTTTCTTATGTTTTGTATGCTAAGTTGCTTTTAACCAGTTTATAAACTATGTAATGCAAACTTACATTGACAAAAATGTGCCTCTATTTATGTTCCCGGTCACAAAAGGAGACCGGTTCTTAATTGCAAGATGGACTGCGACCCCCGGTTGTTATTAGAAACCCGGTTTTAATTCGAAACCGGTTCTTTTCAGAAGTTTTACGGTATGTGATATTTTGAAAAAGAGAGGGCGGGGAAAGGGAATTTAGGGTAGAGATGAAGGGGAGGGGATGAATCTCTGATCCGTGAAACTTTGGCGTTTAGAAGTGGCAAGAACGACCCATTTCATTGCGGACCGAAATTGGAAAATTGGCCAACGTATGACAACCATCAAACAATTCGCATCAAGCCACGTACATTTCAAAAATCGATACATTGCTGCTTTTGCTGCTATACTGCAGCACTACAACACATTTCTCGTTTCGAATCGACTCAGCTAAAACCACTCTAAAATTATTAAACTGCACAGTTCAACTACAGTATACATGTACAGATCATATAGCTGGATACCAAAATTAAAGTCCAGCAAATATTATTTTGTTGCTCGGATATATAGTGTCATTCAGGGAACATTTCTCCAATAACTACAACTGTACAATAGATGTTTATATATACCAGTATATGGTGCCCAATGTTCTATACATGCAATTGCTCGATAAATCGAAGTTGGCTAAACTTCCAGCTTTTCCCTATATTTTATTGAAAGCCGAGTCCGTCCTGAATGGTTGGATAAAATATAATATTGCTAGTTACAGCAAAGAAAAATATAGGAATGTACCGTGAAAATCAATATTGGCTTTTCTCAGATTGCTATTCACTCCACCATACATAGATATACGAATTGGTGGGTTTAAAAAGAAAAAGTAAAAGGGAGCAGAGGAGAAAAATAGGAGAAGCATTTCAGTTGATTAATATTGAAAATAGCTTGGATCAATTACACGTGTTAAATGGCAGGTTGGGATTCCTGTGTCAACTGGAGGTGATAGATGTAAGCGAAATGCCATAAGACAAATTGCAATTGCATGGTAGATATAGTAAATAACTGAAATTGTTATATATAGGCACATCAGGAAAACATTTATCGACTGGGTGCACATTGAATTTCACATACCTGCCTATCATATAGTATGATAGGCAGAATGTGAAATCTCACACACTATTATTGATGATCCAAGAGGTGTTTGATCGTCCTCAAGATGCCTTGCACATTTACCAAAACTTATTTACTCAACGTGAAAATATTTGAATATAACATTATAGGACTTACACTGGCTGCAAGATATAAATACAGTTCAATTTTTTGTAATAATGACATGAAAGAGACCGAATATAATTGTATGTTTGTAAATGAGAGTTGAGGAGGACATCTGGAGTGGCTGAATGGCTCAACACCCCAAGCTCCACCCACATGTTCCACTTTCAGAATACGGCTCAAAAAATCCATAGTTCACCAATATATTATTTACATTTTGTCATCTTGGGAGAACAACGGAATTTAAAAATTTAATGCATAAGGTTTTTAGTAGCAGAATATTTTCAAACATCTTATTGAACAGATTCCACCCACATTGCAATATTTGCAAAAATATCAGTGTTTGATACTGCTGATATTTGTGATATTTGAATTTGGTTGCAGCACATTGCTGCCATCATCAGTGAATTATTTTAAAGATGTCTTACAAAGAAGATTTCAAATAAAAGGTGGTAATCAGAAGTCGAATATGACTTGACATTTGAAGAGGTATATTCAGAAAACGCATCAAATGAGGGCACTTCTTTTGCAAAGATCAAAACTTTGACATGTATACGACTTCTTTGCAGGGTTCGAAGCTTGAATTCATGATGTTACTTTTTCAGTTTCACTGTTGTGACATTTATGACACCACAAGTCAACTGGATGTTTACTTCTGGCTTTTGGACTTCTGAATCAGTGACGTGTATGATGTCACATCAGTCAAATTTGGAAAAAGCAAGAAGAGCACTGTGGTGTTATAACATCCTCAATTTACTTGGGAAAATTTGTTTTTTCAAAATCTTTTTATTTGGACATACATGGGAAATGATAAAGTTTAAAATGACAGAACTATTCTCTTCACTATCTTCAAATTAGTTAATTTGTTTTAATATTTACCCATATGAAAATATAACTTGCAACAACATTTTCTCTGTTTTGACAAGTTAAGTAATTTAACAACACAGCATTTGTATTGTGAACAAAAAAGTAGATAGAGTACAAAGTTATCTTAATTTATACTGGGATAAACAATACCCAATTATAAATCAGACAAGATAATAAAACAAACTTATTATAGAATGAAATCTAAGTTTTGTTATAGTTTAGCTGTATGATATGTATTAAAGTATAGCAACAAATTTGTTTATGAACAGTTAACTTTCATGGGAATAATTCCATTGTTAAAAATGTGGATTGGGTGACTTAATACCACTTGAACAGCATTAATTTAATTGTTATTTTTAATCTTGGTGTTTTTTTTTAGAATAGCAACTCCACCTTGTGGGTGGTATCCTGCAATTTGTCAGCAGGAAACCACAAAATTGTATATTTTTAGTGTACATCTCATACTGGATAACATCTCAATTTCGATAATGACATCGAATATTTTATTTACTTTTGCAAGGTAATTGAAGCGAAAACAAGTGAGCGACGTCATTTCGATATTGCCATTTAGAACTGGTGTATTGATTTGCCAGTTTTGGCACTAATCATTTTCGTTGGCAGCACTTTAGGAAAACATAGATGCAGTGGAAGAGAAGATGCTATAGGACCAGGGCGTTATCGTGTTTGGGTTAATTGTAATCGGAGAAGACGAAAGTGAACCGCAAACACCAACTGACGCAACAAACACAAAGAAGTGCCACTGCAATGCAGTCACCCATAAACCACTTGAGAGCGGCAGAGCCCCTTTGCCCCCACCCAACTATCCCCCCTCGGTCAAACTGGGTCCAATTATCAACACGGCTACTAATTTCATTAGGGGCTCCAATTGGCTCTCGTTATTCGCCCAGGATCTCCTCCACCCATCCTTTGTACCCTTCCACCAGAAGCAATGTTTGGGGTACCTCACTACTAGCTCTTGCTATACTAGTACATCACTACAATCTCCCAGGCATGCAGCAAATATACAATATATGACTGTTCTACACATCTGTTTATTATATCAGAGGATAGTTAATTAGGTTATTTTTAGTGCAGCAGCAAAAACATTGGGTGGACCATAATGTAATTACTATATTTAGTAAATTACTGCAAAATGTCCCACTTTATTATTTAATGGAGCAGCACTAATGGGTGGAGTTTATCACGAAACAATTTTTGCTCATTAAATTTTAACAATGAGTACTTTTTCATTATTAAATATTTAGTAAACAGTATAAGCAAACTGCCATTAACTAAATAAACAAGTGCACAAAAATATAAATTGTGAAAAAGTCTCAATTTCAAAAGGTGAAAAACAATGCTATTTGTTTGAAAGCTAATTAATGAGCTATAATGAAATGTGGGAGATATTTATGAGCCATATACGTATACAATCTGTGTTTGGTAAAGGATATATGTTATAATTGCTTTTTAATCCTGTTTGTGACAACATTACCAGGTTAATGATCAATTTAAACAACTGTCTACAATCCTCACTCACCATAAAGTTGCAGCAGATTCTGCGTATAATAAAAGGAAAATCACAAAACAGTTTCGTTATATGCAATCGAGAATATTAGTGTATGAAATAATAATTGGTTAGAGTAATGTAGTGTTTAGCTATGCAAAATGTGCATTTTACAGCCATAAGTGTATTTATAATTGGTGAAATGTAGGAGATATGAAGTTCATCATCAACAGCATAAAGGATTTGTAATTGCAATATTGCTCCTAACATATTTCCATGCATTACTTAATGATGTCTACTCATTTTACAATCACAATTAAAACATTCAATTTAAAGTTGTTCACAATAAGAGCATAGTATTTGGTTAAATGTTGTTGTTTACATTTATTTCTTTTTGGATTACAAAGGTTACACACTTTACCATCTGTTATTAAAGGAGAATAAATTATAATGATAAACAACAAAAACATAAGAATTTTATCTGATTAAAAGAACCATATATTCTAATACTTATAATGTCTGTATTATGAATATAATGTCATTATACCCTACACCCTGTTAAACTAGAACAGTTTTTAGTACTTTCCTGCAACATATGTTCAAGAATGAGGCATAAAATAACAGTATATAATTAAGTTGCTGGCCTGGCAACGAATTTTCGATATATACAGTGTATAATGTGCTACTATGTGAATTGGGACTTGCAATTTCATGAGATCTAAACAAATATTGGCTGCAGTTGGAAAAAGAAAAGCATGGAAATTTGGGGGAAAAGGGCGGCGAGCCAACGACCTACGATGATACGTCACTACCAATGGCGGTCAGAGACGCCATCGATTTCCCAGACCTAACTGTGTAGTGCATGATGGGATAGATACCCTCAGTTTTATATATAGGACCAGAGCTGGAAAGAGTGGGAGGTTTAGATGCTGAAGCTAGCAGAGTAGGTGAATCTCTTTCCACTGTTTGTCCGTCATACCCACCCCCCCCCTCCTCCTCCTCCTTCTCTTGCAGCATCCACATGCCCACAATGCACCACGATCCGTGACGCACATGCCACCAGTTGGCAGTTAATTACATTCCTGCCGTTTGTATGCAACCCATATAAGAAAGCAACAAACATATACTATATACACACAGAAAGAAACCAGTTGTTGGCTAAACCGGTAAATAGAAAAGTTTCCCTAGCATTAATTTATTCTCACTATACATACAAAATACTCGTATAGAGTCAAAGGCCAATATTATATCATAATTTCAAAATATACACATACAAAATTAATAATAATGTATATTGGAAATTCATGTCAATCATTATGTAATTTTGAGTGAATATTTTAAGACAAATTGACCTTTATAATTGTTATAGACACTTAACTGTATTGCTGCCTATGTAAACTATGTAAACCTAGTCCATTGAAATACTATATCATCAAATCAGCCATAATTCCCACTGGATGCCTTCAATTCTTTTGACCTTATATTATATTAAAATAACAACGTCTATATTCGTTTGCCAGAATAATTTTTCACATCTCAAATTTCAAATTCCTGAAAACCAGCCAAGGTCGACTCAAAGGCTGCTTGAGGCAGAATTTGCGTTGCCATAGCTGCAGATGCTGCAAGACATGCATCTCAAGTAATTCATGAACATTTATATGCATTTTAATTTAACAACCTAAAAATTCTAGAATTCTGTTGCAATCATTCATGTCATTTTACAATAATCCTTTTTCATCCTTACAGCATAGATCTACATTCTTACAGAGTATACTATCTATCAATGTATACATTTCAGTCCTGATACTATTCCTAATGGTATCTAATGTATTAGCAAGTGGGGAAAATATTTGTAAGTGCGATAAGTTGAAGTGGAACCTTAAAAATTATCATTTGCAGAGTTGTGCCACATGCAGATCTGCGGCTTGCCAACTGTGAATTTTTCTATCTAACAAACCCTAGTGCATGCAACTTTCTTGTATATTGCTTTAATTTATTGGGCCAATCATACTAATGTATCTTTTAATCCGTCCAATAACTCCTAACCCAAAGGCCACAAGATTCCAACTGATGGTTTGCATAGCCCACTATTAAATAAATATCCTACAGGAGGGGCACGTACAACCTTCAGACACACCAGTGATTGGTCCCTTCATCTCACCCCATCAAGAGGATCTGAACTCAATGCACAGGTGGAAGGCACTTAGCAAAGACTTGGGACACTACAATTGCTCCAAAAGTAAAGTGTGAACCAAGAATAAGTGTGGTGTTGATGGTCTTCACAAGTAGTGCTTTTGCATGGTATATCGCCGTTCAAACGACTATTTTACGCCATGTCTGTTTGGTGAAAGTAGCTTGCATAAACTCATTAGGAGAATGAAGCTCATCAGTCACGCACCCGGAGGCCGGCACTTGGCGGATAGCACGTGGCTTCCATTCAGCCACAGATCAAACCACAGGTGTGCACATATCACCCTCTCAGCATACATGCCTCTAAATTAGTCTACACCCTAAGCAACAATCACGTGCATCATTCCTCTTTCCCAAATCTAAACTCCCAAAAAATACTACAATATAACACCTTTACCTATGGTTTGTAAGGGACCCAATTCAGAAACTTATATTCAAACCAGTGGTTGCATCAATGCGTGGTGCAATCACCAACCAAGTTTCCATGCGTAAGGCTGGGGTCACACGAGCGTATGAAAACGGACAGCTGCTTGACAGCTGCCTGACAGCAATTTGCTGTCCGTTTTCACCTGGTCACACGGAGTGCTCCGAAGGAAGTAACCCTTAGAGGATGTTACTTGTTATATTTCCTCCTTCACACAAAAGTTACCTCCACAGTTGGGCACACTTGGGATTAGCCATGCCCACCTATCTCGCAAATGGATAACACCACCATTGGTAACCGTTGTAACAGTTATAACACTCAAATATTTGCGTTTTCAGCATTAATTGCACTTTCTTTTAATATCAAATTACACAGAAACCAAATATTTCATTTCACTTTAAGCTTTTGTTTCGCTCCATATCACAATGTCAAACATTTCCACACGCATATTATTTTTCTTAATAACTTTTATTTTTACATATATCTTTGCGGATATGGACTCCAACAGTTGGATACGGTAGATTAAGTTTGAGTCATGATGTTAGGAATTAGGTGGCTGTTCTGCCCACACAGAAGTCCTCCCATCACATATTGATAGCACTGCTATGTGACTACATGTATATATGTAAAAGGACCTACTCTCTCTTCCAAATGCATGTAAATTGTTAAAAAATTCGCATGCACTTTTTAAGTGCTTCATCAAGACTTATATACTACATCAATGTCCCATCTATTCAGTTTGTCGTGGGCGAAATGCCATCATCATTCGTTTCTTAGAGGGTTTGGAGATTGGGGAGAAGCAAGATTAACGACACAAGTCCACCAAATCACATCTGACTTTTCCCATTCGTGTCCGTTTCCAGGAGGTATATACCGTACAATGTGCGAATGCAAGTAGACGTTGCAATTGCAGCATAAACCAATTATATATATCCGAAATAAGCGTCCAAAGACCACCTAGATGTACACCAAATTACTATTGCAATTTGCTTCATTTATGCTATATTTCGAGACCAGTCCCATGATCTAAAATTAGCATTGCCTTTTGTGCACTCCAATATATACGTATGCTGCATTTATACGTATTCATATTGTTGCAACCAACCCATAATTAAATCCAAGATGGAGGTATCCATGTGCCTTAATGTTACATTATTTGTTCGTTCACGAAATCACTGTTCCATTCAAAACCTCCTCTGGAGCAAGTACGAGGGAGTCCACACAAAATCAGTCCTGTGTACGGCAACTTACAAGGGTTTAATATAACTCACCATGCAACTGCAAACTTGGATAATTCTCACAGAGAATAACACTGCTGGTGATCACTAACTTAATTTACACATACACACTGGAACAGCTCCCACCACAAGAACTCAGAGACTGGCTATATAGGATCACAATAATTCAGGGTCTGAAACGCCCAAAAACCAGTTACAAACTAGTAATTATGTAATCAAACAAGTTGCGTTAAATTCCCATTACAAATCCCAAAATCACATAATTGGAGTTAGAACAAAAGACTAGCATGAGTCATAAAGCTAAAGCTACTAGTAAAACAAGTTTTAGAGCTCAACAACAAGACTTACCCAATTACACAATAACAGGTTCACTCAAACTCAACAGTATTGAAATGCAAACCTTGTGCATGAATGGAATATGTGAAATGCAAGAACTCGATCTCACTCCTATTTTAAGACAAAGGTCATCTAAATAACTGACCACACTTTATAGTTGTGAAGTTGTAAACTCATTGCATGAAAGACCAGCTTTAAATATTCCATGTATGTACATACGTAGATATACTACCTAACTTAAATATTAGAACATCCTATTCACTCCATGTAATAAGGTTATAACTGCTTGGGACCATTATACCTCCCACAAACAACTCCCAGACCACAATAAACATATGTTAACGAAAGTGCCAAAGGGCGTTTTAGTAGCTCGAATTATCAAAACAACTATTCTACTTAAACCAGAGCTGCCCAAGGCAGAATCCCAGGGTCCAGATTCACAGAAATAACACAAACAATGGTTAAAATCCCAAGTTAGTTAGTGGTCATGTAGTTCGTACATCTGTTACCTGCGAATCAGATATAGCATGGCAACAGTAGTAGACCTTTGATGATTGGCCCGTTGAGACCAGAGTGCTAGCACAAAACTCACCGATATTAGTTGTATAAATATGGGAAGCAACTGTCTTCCCCCTTGTGGTTGCAGAGAACATCGAAGAACATTGCAAGTGCAACTGCCCTTTTCTCCCCTTCATTCTCCTAAGATGGTTTTGTGCAATAGACCACAGACATTAGCAGAGAGTCTACCAGATGTTGTAATAGGCAATGTGATGTATTGTGATTTCCACCAATGTGGTTGCTACAAGTTACCATAATATTTAAGCTGGGTTAAATGCCTAGCCTTTTATATTGTATTAAGATATTATGTTTAGATCACACTTATTGTTTATTTGAGGAGTAACTTAAGAGATTTAAACAATATTGTATCTCAATGCTTTTCATACTGTCCATTGTTCTGTCATTGGCTGGAGGAGAGAGAAAAAAACGTTCGAAAAATGGCGTCCTTAGTGAGAAAACTTGTTTTCAGCCAATGACATTGCATAATTTGCCTCACTACAACCTCCATATTGGCAATAGGAGTTGCTTAGTCAAAAATGCATGGTCTATTACAATGGTGTTGGACGTTGCCACTGATTTAGTAAAGTCTTAGCACCACTCTGAAGTCATGCACAATTTAAGATTTTATAAAGTGCATTAAACTTTTACGTTATGAAAATAATATTGTCAAAAAAATCGACAGTTGTTCCATCTTCACTAAGAAAGAATTAGGGTACATATACGATGTGATGTTCAATTCTAACTTAGTGTCTTATGTTCCTCCTTCACTCAAAATCTCCCAGAATTTCGTTGGTAATTCTGTCCTCCTTTTCTATATATAGCATTGGTCATCTCTGATTTTTTTTATTTCTTATGGTCCCTCGTACTATGTTTTATTGGATATTATCCCCTTTGCCAGTGGGATACGAGTGGCGGGGTTGGAGCAAATAGTTCTGAGAGCTGTCACGTTGAAATTATGGTATGTAACGTGGCGTACTTGGACAAGGTCAAGTGACATTGAACGTTGCGCCAGCATCTTATGTTTACTCACCAATATTAGTAGGAAAATAACTGATCGGAATTGCAGTTATGGTTGCGCACAGCATCTCAAATAGCTATACCAGATCCGCGTGTAATCATGGCGATTGTTTGTTGCACATACGCAGGGGATATGGTGGTTCAGCATCATCGATTATGTCACTGTAGGCCTGCGCAAAGCGAGAATCCATTTTCGTCTCAAGCGCTTCTTTTTTTTTATTTCGTCTTTCTGCCGTTTGCTCACCTATCGATTTTTCCGACGTTTTCTTCCAACATTTTAAATTCCGTATTTAACTATGTTACTCTACCACACCCCCATTTTAAAATTTTAAAGCACACCTAATTAACCAATCACAATTGCTGACTTTCCACTGTTCCAATTTCATTTCATTTTTATGAACAAGGGGGTGAGAGGGGTGAAGCCCTCAAAAATTAAATCTGCTTATAATTAATTCTGTTTAGCATAAATGCATTAAAACAAATTTAGGAATATTGTCCAAATAATGAATCGATATCATTGATTAAAGCCAAATGATGCTTTTGAATTCAGAGTTTGAATTAGGATAATTGAAGCCATATAACGAGTAATTACTCCTATTTCATCGCATATAATTATATTAAAATACTGATATTTTACCATATACGATTATGGGTTTGTGGACAACAAGATTTGCCAATAGGAGTATTGAGATTGCTCCCATAACAGAGTATTGAATATTAATATTTCAGTAAATGGACAATAGATTATTCTATAATAAATAACTAGAGATATGTAATTATGGAAGATTTCTATGAGGATAACAAGGAACAAGCAAAAGCGACCCCTTTTGCTTCCCCGCATAGCTTCAATGTATCCGCAAAAAACTCCTTCATTTCAAAAGCGACCCCTTTTGCTTCCCCGCATAGCACCAAAAATCTACTTCATTTCCCACTCCAACTCTTTCAGCAATGAACAGAGCCGATGTCATTTATTTCAATTAAAAAAAGTTGTGGATTGTGCAGAGAACAAGTGATGCAAGTCACGGAAACCAAGTGGAGGAATAATGGGTTTTACTGCCTCGTGAAAAGTGCATTGTAGAAGAAAACTATACAGTTGTGTGCTCCATCCACATCATACGAAGCTATTTTTGAGACAATCTTCATTTCAACAAAGCAAGCAAATGTGTACAACATTCACTGCTGAGTCGGATGACAAATTACTTTAATTAATGCGTAGGTAATAAAATATTCAGTAAAGATTTCAAGATAACAATACTGTGTATAATTCATCTTATAAAGGTATGTTGCCATTATAGAGGTTTTGTTATTTACGTTATTTACTTACAAAATTTGTGAACAATTGATTTTTTTCTTCCCATCTGAAAATTAATATTTGCTTTATTTTAGAAATTATATGAATGACAAATGCATTTTTGTAATTTGGTAGAAAATTATTTAGGAATCACATAATTATTGTATTTATTTCATAATATTGCTAAATTAATTTTGCATTTTATACGCATTTACTATTGCGGAAACACATAGTAGGTATGCATTAAGAATTTAAATCAAGGAATTTAAAAGATGCTCTCTAAAATCTTTTAAGTAGAGGAAGGACCCAATTTTCAATTTAGTTTAATTGTAATATAGGGCTATGCGATAAGAATATGAAGATAATTTAGGCCTCAGAAGGAACCTTCAAAACACATGTGGACATAATGTAATAAAGGCAGGACGCAATGAAGGGTCTTTCTTGGAGAGGAACAAGGAACTATATAAAACATATGTTGCATGAGGATATAGAAGAGAAGAGGGCACATCTCAGAAAGGTCATTACGAGGGTAAAAAGGAGGTAAAAACGAGGTTATTTGCGACAATGACGACAATAAGTGTAGTTTATCCACGTAGCAACATTTCAGATAGCAGGTGGAGATGAAGCAAAGAGGTTAGATGGGAGAAAATTAAAGGTGATATTGTTTATATACTTTTATCAACTATAACAATTCCACATGTGCAAACTTTCATGGACTACATGTGAAAACAAATATTATAAACATCTGAATGTTATTTAAAGGGAAAAACTTATGCATAATATGCATAAGTTGGATAAAAGTTATAACAGCGTGAGACAAAAGTATCATAAATACCTGAAACAATTTTAGATTTTAGATTCAAATTATTCATATTTTCGAATTTGCAAATTTCTATAGCACTGCTAAACCCCATTTCATAGAAGAAAAAAGAAGCATTCTCATTGGATGATGGATTGCCTTGCAGAAACGTGTATTGATGCGTCATCAAGTGCCTTTTAACCAATCTATTGCGATATCCAGAACTTGTCAAGTGTGCAAGCCAATCAGAATGATGAAATCCACTTTATACTATACTAATGAAAAGGGGTTTAACCATGAGCAATTGATCTTACTTCAAAATTTGACATTAGACATGGCGGATTTTCTCTAAATCTATAACAAATGGTACACTAACTTTTCCCATTTCAAGGTACCACCTAGAAAGTGTATAATTCTATAGAATTGATGCCAATAAAACGATTGGCACAAGCAAAAACCTTTTTCAAAACTTTACAAAAAGTTACGAGTAGTTAAAGAGGGTGTCATGGAAGGACGATGTCACCACGCTGGCGTCACAGTGTCATGTTTTGGCAAAATTTGAATTTTTAGCCAATGAGGCAAAGCACCTTTGCAGTTTCAGCCAATGGCAGAGCTGATCACCGGCGCTCCAGTGTACGTATTTCACAATATACTACTCAGTACACTCCATAGATACAAAACTAAATACCTCATATCTGTGGCAATAATGCTTCAAATGGCTTCAAATTTTCAGACAATGTTCCTAAATTAGTGGCAATCAAATGCTAGATTTTTCAGGGTATGTTGCAAAAACTTGTCAGTTCACCTTTAAAATCTCACTGCTTTGGAGGGGACCCTTTAGAGACAATGGCATCCACGGGTTAATGCGTGTCATTTTAATATTTGAGAGTTTAGATATTCGTCTACGGGGCAAACTGAAATGACAAGAGCTATATATGGAAAAATTTTATCATGATAAAAAAATTGGAATGAATCCCTGGAGAAGAGGGGAAATATTATTGCTGCATATAGCAATTTTGAGACGACAAGAGAGTCAATCCCCCACGTACTGCGTTTTAAGCTTTAGCCCAATATTTTTGGGGTCGACATTTGAGATGAAAGCACGTTAGATGGAGGATAAAAATTAGAAGGCATTGTATAAGGGATATGTGTAGGTGGTGTTCGTTTGCTCCATGGGCCACCACCTTCATTTTTATTATAGGCCGTTTTACTGATGCACAGAGGTCGTTTCAACGGTCTCTTCGTTGCTCAGCCCAAAGGCTTCAACTCTCATCTTTGCTTCTATTCATGTTAAGGCAGGCAATATCCCTGGAGAAATAGGAGCAAAAAATTCATCTCCAACCAATAGCATCCCTAGCTGAGGAACCAACTAACGGAGAGAATGCATTTTTTTGTGTGTTGCACCAATTCTGCAGATGGAAAAACCTTCTAGTGGAGAAATAAATAATTCACATTCGTTTTTCGCAGACAACTCAGACCCAACTATACTATTAATTAATAATGCCACTTCGCATAGAGAGGTAAAATCCTAAATAGTTGCTACATACTGCAATAGACGAGTAATGGGGCGAATACAAACCGAAGCAATTGCAAAGCATGTATACAATGTCTACTTAGATACAAAGTAGATCTGTATTAATAGACATATACAAGGAAAACAAAAAGACAATAGGTGCCACAACTGTCAGTCCTTAATCTCCCACTATACTCCAAACAAATGTGCAATTTCAATCCCACAAATAGCATGGAAAATAGGATATTTTTGCAAAAAGATAAACAAAAAGAAAGATATTAATTCAGATACAAACTGGAGGAATTATATAACTTATATTGCTTGGGTAAATTCGTTTTTGATGACATCTGCCACACAAACAATCTAATTGTTATTCCCAAAGCATGAAAGTCAACAAACTCCTTGCACTGCAAATAAAAGTTACACTGAAAATAAAAAGTATAACCATAAAAAGATTTGAAAATATATTTACACAATGAGAACTTCTCATTTAAGATTTCTCTTTACAAACATGTGGACATAAATTACAATGGCTTAATTGCAATTAATTAACAGACCTGTCTTATTATATTTCCGACTGGTTTAAAATTTTTAGATTTTAAGCCAAATGCAAATTATACTAAATTTATCATTTTTGCCGTTATGGATGAAAATTAATAGTCACATTAATAATTTTAATTTAACATTTGAAAAATAAAGACTTAATTGACAATAATTATTCAACATTTTTCATAATTAATATGTAAAATAAATTATTATTACGTAATTGCTTGTTTTTAATTATTACCTAAATTAATTCTAAAATAAAGACACGACAATAATAATTTATCTAATATTTTCCATAATTAATATGTAGAATTATTACGTAAATGCAATTGATTTTTCTACGTTTGTTTTTATTTATTATCTCGGCTAATTTAATTCTGTGTTTGTGAAATTTAAAACGAGCTTCTGGAACGTTTCCTGACTGCCATATTGGAGAAGAAATATCATTCTTTGACTATTAAACAACCATTTTGTCAGTAATACTTTAGCAAATAATGAGGAATGATCGAAGTAGATTTTGCAAATATAATTTAACTAAATATTGCTTACCAGCTGGAGACTCGTGAATTTTGAATCCACGGATGCAATAATTTCACATTTTCGGTCGCTTATTAGACTTGTTCGAAGTTAAAATTCGGATAAACTGTCACTGAAACTGTCATCTGAAGTTGTTTGAAGTCTAATTCAAATAATATTCGGTGTTCTAAAAATCTTCTGCAGAGAACGTCATTTATGAAACTGACGATGAAACTGATGACTGCAGCGTCAATTTCGCGAAATTGACGCGCATCAATTTCAACCACGCAGTTTATTTCATTGAAACAAATCAATTTCTATATACTTCTACCAGATACATATAGCTCAAAATTACCACTACTTGTAAATTAATATCTCTAAATATGTAGTAATTATTTTATGTTGGTACACGAATATTTACGAAATAATAAAGCAATAATAAAATGTAACAAAACTGTGTTATTTCATTAATTAATTCGTGATTTTTTATTTTACTTTTATTACTGTAAAAAACCAAAGCAAAATATTATAAAATGGAATATATAAAATCCTTTTTATTTTATTTACTCTGTATATTTGGTAATAAATTGTAAATTAATTAATACAAAAGTTTTTGCAGAAACATTTTTGCAATTTTGTATAAAAATTTCATTTTTTGTGGTTACAAAATGTGGATTTAAAGGTGAACTGACAGGATTTTGTAAGGTACCCTGATAATTGGTTTGTAAGTATAGCTATGTGTGTCCCTTATACATTGGCGCAACCAGAAATCCATTACAAATTTAAAAAAAGTTATCCGCGCTTTACAGAGCAAAGCGTTTCTATGGTTTCTATGGAAAAGGCACTGAGAAAGGTACTGACTTTCGAACAACTGAGCCACGCCTG
>JAQFZQ010001244.1:0-21027 GCA_034696005.1 Glomeris marginata | reverse complement strand
CTAGCGGTCTATTGGCCAAACCATGGCCTCCCCACCCCCTCCAATTACAGTGTCCAAGCCTTTACTATACAGCCTTGCCACGTTTCAAAAGCAAACATCAGCGTGGGTTCCAGCTTTTATTTACTTTTTCCACGGATTATTTGCATGAAGAAGTGGCAGAGTTTCCGAAAAGGTGGCGTTATCCGATTCATATCCTGTGTAGACGCCCACATCCGGGGTTATAAGTGTAAACGAGCCAATGACAACTCGACATTGGCTGTACTCTTCTGACCCTGTACTCCATAAACCTTGGAATTTTTTTGAACCTTTCAAAGATGGAATCCGCATCCGTCCGTCGGTTATTTTCGCTACGTTGCAAATCTAAACACGGTATAATCGTTCTCAAGGATTTAAATGAACGCAGTACCGTGTCAGAACTGTTGTCCGAGATTTCAGCTAGGCTACACGAACCGAAGAACCGGTTGAAAATCATGGTAGGATTTCCACCGAAAGCTGTTGACCTGAGCGACGGTGGCGCCACCTTGGCTCAAGTATCTATAAAGTCTGGAGATGTTCTCACCATTGAAATCAATGACAATATTAATGACACTGAACTTAATAATATCGGGGTTGCTGGCAATCCAATAATGGGAAAGTTTCCTGGAATCTTGATCAGAAGAAATGTACCATCGGATAATTCCTGCCTCTTCACAAGTGTAAACTACGTAATGACTGGTATAAAAATCAGATTTTTAAAAATAACCACTGCTATTAATTATTTATTTTAAATTATGGCTTTGAGTACCCAACATGAGAATTGTTGCACATTATTTGCCTATAATTTACGCACCTTTCGGCATTTTTTCACTAATATCAAAGAAGGATCTTTTAATATATTAACCATTTTCAAATAACTCAATTAAAAATGTATAACATTTAAACTAATTGCCATATTACATCTATGTTAACATTTGTTTTATTTCTATTATACACGCAACTATAAATTAAAATAAGAAAACTTTGCGGCTCGGAATCCGCAAAATCCTAATTTCAATTCTGGCAATAAATAAATTAATAAATAAGTGGCCAAAAATATGATAAATCTGATACTTTGCAAAAGTTCTTGTCTTACATGTGTCTGTCTATCCATACAAAAAATATGAATCAAATCTGAGATGGTGTGGTGAACTCTCCGGTCCATTTCGCATGGACTGTATACTTACCAACAGGAACCTTGGACACCATGTCAGCACGTCCGCTGCGCAAACTAATATCCGAAAAGGTGTCCCAGGACCCTAAGAAGTACAACGAAGCCTTCTTGGGCAAACCTAACCGCGAATACTGCAAGTGGATATTGGACGGCGCGGTGTGGGGAGGTGCCATCGAGATCTCGCTCCTGTCCCAGCACTTCCGCGTGGAGTTCGTAGTGGTCAACACTCAGGTATATCATCATTCCTCTCGATGACCACTGTAGTCCATGAACAGTTTCCCTTCGATGCAGAGCGGCAGCTTGAATCGGTTCGGCGAAGACTGCGACCACGACCGCCGCGGGTTCCTCCTCTACGACGGCATCCACTACGACCCGCTTGTCCTGGAGGTTTCCCAGCCGAGTCTTTCTGAGAAGACCTTGTTCGCCAGGGAAGATGTTGAGGTGTTGTCCATGGCTCTGGAAATAGCGCAGGAAGCTTACCAGAGTAGACAGTTCACCAACCTGCGGGACTTCACGTTGCGATGTCTGCAGTGCGACCAACCTCTTCGCGGACAATCCCAAGCTCAGCGGCACGCCACGGACACCGGACACGTGAACTTCGGGGAAGTTTGACATTAATTTGGACACCAAGTTATACCAGTTCATACATTTCCATTCTGTACACAATACACATCAAAATTGTTTTTGGTAACATACGATTTGCTCACATACTCTTTTGTCTGACCCGTCTCGTTACAAGTTTTCGTGAAAGTTCCAGATCTGGAACAGAAGAAGAAAAGAAAAAGAGAATGGAAAGAAACTAGATTGAATTTGGCAAGGTTACTTCGTAGTCCTCTTATTTGCCCACCGCATCTTCGCATTCGTTGCCAGCAACCCTTCTAGCACTTGCGTGAACAAAACGTACCTAACGAAAATAAACCTGATTTTTGGGTAATACGGTAATTAGTTTGTCTAGATAAGGAACACATAATCGGGTGTATGGATTCAGCCTGGGACCGGTTAAATGTCTTCTTGTACATTTTAACACGCGGCTGTCGGTTCGTATTCCACGGCCGTCTTTCGCGCCACTAACTAGCACTGGAATCTCTTTCGTTGTGGCTTACTGGATGCGCTGTACATAAACACAATAACACAACATCTGTGAAATCATCGGCAACACAAAGTAGTCCATAAGCGGTGCAGCCGTAACTATCTTAGTTAGCGTTGTACCACCGATGGAACTTCACGACGCGTTCAATTCAAAAGTGTTTTCAATTAAGTTAAACCCACCTTTGTAAAACTCCGCTAAAAATCCAACTCCAGGCAGCAGATCTTTCACTTTTTTCATCACAGTACCTTTCGCTGCTAGTCCGGCGTTCGCGTTCCAGATCTCCACGATGTCGTCCCGTTCGCGGACACTCACCGATATCCCGTAAATATCATCCCCTACAAAACATTACAACATAAACGTTGTTTTCATTTCATCCACTGTACATTACATTCAATCTAAAGACAAATTGTCATCCACATCTTTGGTTATATAAAATTGTGTCAATTTCACCGATCGCGATGTCCGCGACAATTTATCTTTATCAATGTACCGTACCAGGGGCTAAGTAGCTTGCAAATTGTTCCCCAATGGCAGCAAGGAGTAATTCCTTCCATACTTGATGCTGAAACCAGTAAATGAAACATACAAGTATGAGCCGCGTTGAAAATAAGACATTGCGGCATCTTACGGTGTCGGTCTTGTGACACTTCATCTTCCAAGCACCACCTCGGCTGTTACATTCATCTTCCCTGAATTGAAACAAATAAGATGAATTCAAAATAAGTAGTGTATATTTAAATAATCGATATATTTTTAATGTATTTAATTTAATTACCACAATGGCCTTCTTTCTTCTCGCATTAGGTGGTACGTATAGCGTAGACTTATTTCAGGGACATCAGGTATGTTGTTGTAAACGCTCCAAAAACGCTGCAATTCAACATTTACGTCCATTCAAACATTTTAAATAATTATTACAACAATTAAATTCAAATAAAAATAAATAAATATACCTGAACTGTTTTCACGGTGTAAATTTTCTTCAAGTTTGCTGCATATTCTTCAGCAGTTGCGTTTCTAGTTGCCCTATTAGAATATAGAAAATATGAATGTTATTATTTCTGGGGTATTAATCAACAAAAAAACCTGGCATGTGTATTGACTGGTTTGATTTTTATCCGCTAGATGGCGCAAAATGCATTGAAACTTATTTTCTAATAATAACCTCAATGGGATTTATCTGTCATTTCATTTGATTACAGAATCCAAAACAAACATCACCTTTATTGCCTTTATCTAATAGAAATGTTGTTTGTGTCTGTAATACACACACACAGCTGATTAAATTACCAGACAGTCGATAAAATCGATAATGTTTTGATACAGGTGTTAACATTATCAAGTATATAAGTGTTATTTATTTGTCTTTGAAATAAATTACCTCATCACGTAGTACTAATAAACTATTTCAACCTTGGCACAGTTCAAAATGATGCCCATTAGTGCAAAAACGAACTCAAAAACAACACTGAAACTGAAACACTAGCTAATTAAATGATGATAAAATATCAAGCAACCGCTACTAAAACCGCTACCGCTACTGCAACCGCAAACAACGAAATCGTCCCGATTAATTGAAGGTCAAAACCGGTCAATTCACATCCAGTATATTACTTCACAGACTTTCGTGGCGATTACATGACACGATAGTAGACGAATTTTCATTTCAAGTATCAAGTTACGTGATATAATGGGAGAATATTCGAGTTTTTTCGCTGAATAAGATGCGCGCAATGATGCGGCGATTTAAAATGGGTTGACAACAGAGAAAACGACTTACTTGTCCACCCAAAATGTCCACGGGGTGTTGAGAGGCACATCTGTGCCCTCATCAGCACCGAAATCTGACACGGCGATGCTTGAAAGCGACGGTGACGGCGGTTTTTCGAGCCGAGGACAATCGTCGTACTCGGTGTCAGCCATTGCGGGCGCCGTCGACAAACGTACACTGGTGATATGAGTTATGATTGGCTGCAGTAGAGCCCCTTAGGTAAGCGTATGGCCAACTAAGATTTGGACGCCATTTTGGTGCTGAAACTCACAATATGTAGTCACGTGGTCTGCAGGCGCTATGTGATTGGCTGCATACTGTAAAAGCAGGCAACCACAACGCCACTGTCGGTTCGATATGAAACCAAGCAATCTTTATGACGTCACAGTTGACATCGAACCAATCAGCCATCCACATTCGACAATCAAACCTATCAAACACAAAGTTTACGTCACAATGCTAGTTTAAAACCGCAGATTCAGCTTTCGGTACAGGGATGGAATACGCATCGGTACGTACCGGTTTGATATCGATGGAAGCCGAACGTGCAACAAGATGGACGTGCGTGTGATTTCTGTTGCTGTCATTTTGTTGATATTTTCTTTTCCTGCAGGAGTTTCTGCAACTGGATTCGATACCGGCGATGCTTTGGCCTTAATTCTGGGCACGGTGATCAGCATTGTTGGGATTTGCGCTTGTCTCGGTTGCTACGCGAGGAAGAAGTCGGGCTACCAGTGAGAAAATCGAGGAAAATTCGTCCATCCAGAGGCCTATTTTCCCATGAAATTCGTGAACTTTACCGCACCGAAAAACACATGTATAACCAAAGACGCATCGCCAGAAGATGAACACCCGACGAAAAAAATACTGTAGTCTTCGAGAATAATTACAAATTATGTTGGCATAATTTTGATAAGCATATTGTTACTCTCATAAAAACACGACGAAATGTAAAAATATAACAAATTGTCCAATATGGATGTACAAATGATTCCTGTTACTCCTGGCATTGCAATATCGCCACATGTAATAGAGATATAGTATACTTTGTTATTGTGTAAAGCTATTTTGTGAAGTAATTACGCTTCACACTAAAATTTGGCACGTCAATTGTGAATAAAACAAAATGTAACCATTCCAATATTGTACAAAATGATAATATGGGTTAATCAATTACAATCTTATTAATAATTTGGGCTATTTTGCAAATGTTCTCAAATACACAACACTTATTCTGCATATTTTAACTCCAGTCACCATTTAATCAATCATTTTCACCCATTAAAACTTCCATTCAATGTTTCCAAACGCATAAAACTGCCATAAAACAAAACTAGGTTGGTTTCAGTGGGACATTGAGGTACCTGGACAGGTAGTCCAGTACCGCGGACGTGCTGGTCAGTGCATTGAACACCCTCCTATCAGGTTTAGGAATGATGTCTTCACACATACTGACCAGATGCCGGTGTAAAGTGGAGAAAGATGTTCCAATGGACATTGCTGTAAACACCCAATCGTTTAGGCACTCCACTGTTGTGTATTCAGCACCGGTAAACATGGCTGGATTTTCCAGAAGACCGCGTGCCACCATCACACCTGAAAATGTGAACGAGTATTTGATCGATACGAACCACATACGTACAAAGATGATACAGTCAGGGTACCCAGTGATAATAATAAACCAAATCCCCTTATTTCCAGGTTATTTTTCGGGAATTTCCATGATTATTTCAAAATCGTAGCAAATTAGAAATATTTAGAATAAAATATATTTTATTGCATTTTTACTTGTTTTTCCAACAGTATTACATTCATTATATCTGAAAATGAGAGTTTAGCTTTTGTTAAGCTTTTGTCAAGAGCTGTTTTAGCACATTTACAGAAAAGCAGCGTATGAATACATTAATTCCAACAAAATAAGGTACTTACCAGATGAGAATTAATGCTGCACACTCCAACAACAAATAGCTTATGACTAAAAATATGGCATTTTCACAAATAGACTGACATGTCCTTTTGCACATCACCAAATTACCCCACCAACTAATGGTTAACTTGAAAAAATACAACTTTAAAGGGCAAAAATCCAAAAATTCCTGATTGCTAGGTACCCTCCCTGTACAGTATAAACCTGAAGGTCACCTGCTGTACCGCACTCATCCCAAAGTTTGCGGCAGTCATCCAGTGTCTTTACATCACCGTTGGCAACAACAGGGATGCCAACACTCTCTCGTACTGTTTTAATGGCTTCTCTATCTATTGGCTCGTTCCTCTGATGTTTAGTCCTCCCGTGAACCGTGAACCAATGCAACCCGGCACTTTCCGCGCGCCGACACAATTCAACGGTTTCCCTGTTCAGAAATGAACCAGATGTTAAGTGGAATAAATGAACTGAAACATGTCCTATTTAATGGACGTGGCATTTACTGTATATCCTCCTTGATGCGAATTTTAACCGACACCGTGAAGTCCGAATCCGTGATCCGGTTCCGCGTCTGCTTGACCATGTCGCTCACCATTTCGGGATGGTCAAGCAGGTTCGCCCCGTATCCTTCAGACATGGCCCATCTAAATAAACCAAAGTAACCGATTACATTCAGAAACTTTAATTATTACCCCGTTATATGTAATTTAATTTGCTTCTTGAGCACCTTTGTGGACAGCCGCAATTCAAGTCAACTCCATCAGCATACCTGAAAAAGTTAAAAATGCATTAGACATTTTTAAAAGTATTCCTGAAAAACTAAATTATAGCAATCACAAACCTTACTGGGCTATCAGTTCAGTTGCACTTGCGAATTCTGTTGCATTCTTGGCGGCGAATTGAACTATTAAAGGTCTGTCACCTGTAATGGAAAAACGTATTTTTACTTTGAAAAGTAACATCATGTAGTCATTTGGTGCAACATTATTGCGCGCAACTCAATCACGCGCAACAAGTTGCACACCTCTCATCGATAATCCTTACTGTGACGTCACGCAACATTGCGTTGCAAGATATTACAAGCAATAAAGTTGCTAGTGATTGTGTTTTGTTTCAGTTCTCACCAGAATTTGTAGTAAACTCGCTGTCCCTCGCTCTCTGCGACTGCAGGAATGAATCTGCTACAATCATAGGTGTAAATGCGAGATCGCATCCATATCTACGTACTAAACTTCGAAAAGCCAGTCTGAAATGAAAACGCGTGCAACATTAGGCTTAACGTCTGTAGCAAAATATTTCAAAAATAAAAATATTACTTGCTTCGAATATCGAACCATAGGAGCGCATATCTTCACCCGTCCGCTTTCAAGTAACTCCAGAGGCCTTTTCCAACCTCGTATTGATTCACAATGCTCGTTATTTAAATCCATTTTCGCGCGGCAAGAAATTTACGACCGCAGCAGTCTGTCTTTCTGTCGCCAGGTGGCGCGGGCGCCGCTGTTCTAGATTCGATTTATGACGTCACAATTTCGAAAGCACAGCCGCCATCTTCGTGGATTAATAAATACTTTCAAGAGTGGATATAAAAGTCCTGCTAATCCACAAATGTTACTACAAATTAAAATCTCAAATAATACGTCGTTTATGAACATCCCTTTGTGGACTTCCAAAACAATAATTTTTATATATCCTCTCATATGTCCCGTAGGAAAATGACGGCATACAAAAATACATAAAACACAGTTACACAGACTCGTATAATGACGATGCGAATTAAATGCTTACATAATTATGTTATTATATACGCAGAACGAATTAAGATCGACTTAATTTATACGAATAATTGAACGATACGATGCGTGGCAATAACGAAAACCTGGTTGAATATCATGCATCAGACAGCTACTTTTCAAAATGGCGCCGAAACATTCCATAAATGGCGTCGGACTTCGAACAAGTGAAATCCGTTAAATTGACGGAAAAGCTGCTTCGTTTTAAAATTATTACGTTGAATTCATTTTACACGTACGGATAATTCCAGCAGTATATGTATATAGCCTGGAACTAAATACATTCCTGCACAGGTTCTAATAAACCCCCGTAATGAAGATTTTGCGTATAGTACATGGAAAATGGCGCCAAGTGTTGCCAGATGCCAATCTGCTATATAGTAATTATTATTGCAAATGATTCGCACAAATACACAACTATATTTCATGAATCGTACATATTTGCAACCGTCTTCTAATGAAATGATTCATCTTATTACTCAGGCGGGTGTCTACCACATTGAAAATATAAAATTCCACTAATTTTAATTTCAGCATTTCCATGACCATTTTCAAATTCCATTACTTTCCCAGGTTATAATCCTAGAATTACATGAAAGTAGCATATCATGTTATTTCTCTTTCTCAAAACAATGCTCAAACCACGGCGTGGCAATTTTATAGCAATTTGCACGAGAGTTGACATTTTAAGCGTTCAGATTATGACGTATGCTACTCTCTAAACAGGGTGCCATCTGGTCGTGCAGTCAAAGCCCACTCCACGAATCGTACAGATGGCGCCCTGTTCAGAGAGTATCACACACGTCATAATCTGAACGTACGGAGTGTCAACTTTCGTGCCGATTCCTATAGACTGTCGCGCACTTTCATTTTTCAATTTAAAACATATTCCAATTGTGCATTTTACCGTAAAATAAGTGCTTATTTAGTCGTAAATTTCCAAAAATTGCACTTTTCAGATCATTCGAGTGAAATAAAAACCCGTGTTTCTATCCAGGGCACGGTTCACGAACAACAGGTAAAGCCGTACGTAACGAACTAAACGCATCTGCTGAAAGACACCGAATCCGCTAACTCCGTTGTGCGCCGCGTACATACGTACACCTTTTACATGATTTTACACGCTGCCATTACGTATGCATTCTACGTTATACATGAACTGAGCCTTCTGATCACCTTCTTATTATTGAAGAATACTGCACCTTCTCACCGTTCCTCACCGACGTGCATAGGACCATCAGTCCGCCAGAGACACATCCACGCCAGGGAAGACGTCCTCCTCCACCTATTGGCACAGGGTCCCCCGCGTGTCCCAACCATCCAAAACCAATTTCCGCCATCACCCACCCTCTTAGAAGTCTCCGTACCCAGAGTCCATCCTCTCTTGCTTCACCCTCACACTCTGCAGGTTCGTGTAGACCGGCTGCTCGAAGCTCGAAGGGCTGTGCGCGGGTCCGGGCCCGTGAGGGTTTCCGTCCGCATCCTGTCCGGGACTGCAGCAGAACTGCAGGGTCGGAGCCGTCGGTGTCGGGTACTGACCCATGAACTGAGGTTGTTCCGGGTGAACGTGGAAACCGTCGAGGGCCTCCTTGACCGGCGCGTGCGGCGAGACGGACGACGCGGTGGACACCGCGGTCGCGTACGTCGCGCCGGCCTGGTTGAAGTAAAGCAGACCTCCAGGGGAAGCCGGTGGCTGGTGTTGATGCAAGTGGTGGTGATGGTGATGGTGGAAGTGAGGGTCCTTGTCGGGGGACGAGGAGGAGGATGCCGCGGCCGCCGCGACGGCGGCGGCACCGATGCTCGGTATCTGGTCCACGATGCTTCCCAGCTGGGTGGGTCCAGGTGGAGGAAGAAGTGGAGGACAGTGTGGGTAATCTCTGCCACCGTACGGGTTAGACTGGTACGATGGAGGTGCCGGCGGTGTGTAGTACGGCGAAGGGCAGTTGTAAGAGGAAGATGGGGAGGGCGAAGATGCCGATCCGTTGTACGGGCAACCCGGATGCATCTGGCCGTAAGACATCACGTCCATCTTCTCCTGTTTTATAGCGGCCATCGGGTACGGCACACTGTACGGCATCATCTCCGGTGGGTTGCGGTCGTCGTAGCTGTTCGAAGACCCCGCCTGCTGCTGCTGCTGGTAATCGTGCTGCTGAGGTTCCACCTTCACCTTGACTGCCTTCTTCTTCTTAGCCTTGCTGGATGAAGCCTGACGACCGGTTGACTGCGGTGCCGTCACCGGTGGCGAAGCCACCGGCGGAGATGATGGTGACGCTGCGGAAGATGATGACGAAGACGAAGAGAGGGCCTGAAGGGCCGAAGCGGCCGAAGGTGCGAAAGATGGCTGGCCACGTCGGTTAGCCTGGGGCCGGTGATTGTGGGCGTTTCTGGGAGGCCGTTGGAACGCGGCCATGTCGCAAGGGTCCATCATCTCCTCCTTGATGCTGAGCGCGTGCCTCTCGGCAGCCTCCTGCTTCACCGAGTCGTCCGTCTCGATTTTCAACTTCACGTCGGGGAAGGTTACTTCCGAGTCCTGCAGGTTGGGTAGCCTGCCGCACATGTGTTCGCGAAGCTTCTTCAGGGCAACGTAGAAGGGCACCTTGTCCACCGCGCGCGGTAGCTGCGCGCACCTCGCACTCGACGATGGCATCACATAGATCAGCTGCACAAGAAACGATTCCATTCTAACTAAACCGATCTGGACTCTCTTATAACTCGCTGAACGTCGCAACTTACCGAACTGGTTCCCTCTATCAGTTCCGGCTGCTTGCCGAAGTCGAAGTTCTTCTTGCCGGAGAAGACCTCGTAGATGCCTTTGCCGTTGAAGACCGCGATCTTCGGCTGATATTTCTTCAACTTGTCCAGCAGAACTTTGGATCCCTCCTTGATCTCCTTCCTGGTGAGGTCAGCGCTGCCTCTCGTCGTCCTGTCCACTATGTTCGTGAACCCGATGCCGTACTCCACCATCCGGAAATCGTCGTCCGAAGTCATCGGTTCCGGGACCAATCCCGCCAGGAACAGGCATTTCCCTGCACACCACGGTATAAAACTCTTTAACTTCACTTCGATATCTTCAAGTTACAATTTACGCCGAAGAAACTGACAGAAATGGTTGCCGGGTCCCGCGTAGTGATGCCCTTTGAACGCGGCAAACAGCCCTGGGTTGATCCCAATCTGAAACGAAGTACTTTACATGTTAGTTAAAGACCTTCAGGTGCTTTTCATCCGAACTGTCAAACCAAGGATCAAACTGACCACAACGATGTCCAGGTTTGGCACGAGGTGATCCGGCAACGTCCTCTTGACCACCTCTTCTTCCGGCATACCATTGAATCTGTCCACTTTCTTACGTTCCTTGAAGACCTCGTTGATCTTCTCTTGTTTGTACCTCTTCTTGCCAGGGCCGGTTGGAACATCGGGGACATCGCAACTTTTGGGAAATAGAATTAGGTCTGCCGCTTGAGAAGTACGTACTACGACAGATGGAACTTACGGGTCCAAGGGCTCAGACTTTGGTTTCCTCTTCTTGTACTTTGACTTAGTTGGAGTCGATTCCCCATTGGAGACCCTTCCGGATCGAGGTCCTGGGCCGAATCCAGCCTGAGGTTCTTGCTTTACCGGGTACTCGTAAGGGTTGCGGAAGAAGTCCGGTACGCTGGTTTGCTGGACGCTCTCGTAGCCGTCATCGGAAGGCTCCTCTTTTACCCTTCTAGTTCAAATAAACAATAAACTACTGTATCAGATGGTTTGGTTTTGGTTTTTATTGTAATTACACTAATAGACAGGTTTTTCCAGCAAAGAGAGTTTTTTTTAAATATTTATCATGCTGTCTATTGTCCCAAAAAATGTCAAAATTTCCACCAAAGGCAGGTTTCCGTGATAGACAGGTTTCACTGTATAATAAATAATATCACTAGGTGGCAGCTCTGCGTGTTATATGCGTGGTTTCTGACGTCATATACAAACCAGTTTCTACCCAAAGATAATTTGCTTCACTGCAAAACTCACAGAAAAAATCAAGATGGCGCCCAAACACCATTTTAAATCAGTACCACCAATATACATGATTTACATTCCACCTCGAATTCGACTTTGCGGATTTTATAGAAATCTACAATGAAGAAATGCATTTTTTAAAAATTAATTTCACACTCACAATGGGAAGAAAAGACTTGAGCATTCCATATTCCTCTCTTTGGGGGAGGAGGGATGATGGGCGGTCCCGATAACGTCACGCCCCTTTCATTTCCATCTCAGCAGCAGTCCTGCGATAATTAACGGAAAAGAACAAAAAATGTAATGAGAAAAATGTCAAATAGTATTTGAAACGTACTTTTTTTTTCTTCCCAAAATTCAAAAGATAGAACCGCAACCGCTTTTCCCAACAACCGCTACCTATAAATTCCGTATTTAAACTATTCGAAATGCAAAAGATACGATGGTTTCCGAGGAAACGGTACAGATATTAAGTATTATTACGCAGGCAGCCATGATATCTGCATCGACGTCACGCTCGTAAAATAAATAAGCCAATGAATGAATAAATAAATAAACAAATGAGCGAAACGCCAGCGCAAAAAATCGATAAATTTGCCGCTCCATCCAAAATTCCGCCTTCAAATCCCTGCATTGGATCACATATTTAATTAGATTACATTACATATTTTTCTCCGATCTTCCCGCGTGTTTTCGGCAAAATATATACTACACCGCATTTAAGAAATTCCCGTTATCAAAATCAATCTCAATCAATCGAACGTTCTATTTATGGCAGCCATGTTGTTTTTCGAATAACCAACATCTACGTCAAATTTGACAACACTGTCACATGCCCTTTGAACACTTTTTTTTTAATTCGCAGGAAGAAAAAAGAATTCCTCGCAACAAATTTTTCATCTGAAAGCCTCCAATTTCGACTATTTTTCTGAAAAGGCACACTGAAAAGGAACGAGTTGCGCGCCGATGCCGCACGGCGGCGCTACGCTCGCACATTTTAAAATATTCATTTGGGCTGGCGGTGAAATGAGAAACCGCCTGCCCTCCCCCTTCATAAGCGCAATGGGATCGACCTCATCTCTTTTCAATGACAACACAATTGCAAAGGCAGCTCAGGTCCCGGATGTTGCAACTCTGCATCAATCCGCCATCTTGAATCATGGAAAAATTCCGATGCACGTTGGGCCCCATTGTTGGCCCTCTATTCCCTCCTATTGTGCTAATTGTCATTTCGTCGTTACTAATTACATTTTGCCACAATTCCGGAAGACGGATGTAAATGTCTTCCCAAAGACCAAAGAAAAAAACTTCCTTGCAATTACACTCTACTTTTCCTTCAAATACCCTAATTTAAATATCATTTCCAACACTAAAACTCCCTAAACTACCCCAAAAAACAAAAAAGATCATGTTCTTTTCATATAGTCATCTGCTTTGGGCTATTTAATCCACTATTTGAAATTTTTTACTATAGTAAAACCACAGTCAAAGTTGCAGCATTAGGGGGCGGTCCAACATGGAAAATGAGACGATTACAAGTCGTTTGACGAATGAGGCACTGTGGTCACTGTTAGCCCCACCCAAACGCATCATAACTTATCCCTCATTGGACAAAAAACCCCTAATTATATCATGTTCCCACCTGTGATATCCCAACTCGCGGTGCAACTTTGAACGTGGTTTCAGTATATAATTTATTGCTATGGACAAGAATGCATCAAGTACGCATACGACTTGTAGGTTAGCCCATCAGATGGCGCTATACTCAACTAAGGTCAGTGGACCGATTGAAGATGTGGACTTATTTGAGCGGAATGCCATCTATTGTACACATTTGGCACTAAACCAAGTAGCATATACCCGTACACCTTTCAAGCTCAACGTTGCCGAACAACGGCATCGAGTACGGCACTTGAAGTGGGATCGAGTATATAGATAGGTCAACTTGTGTTTGCACACAAGTATGGGTATTGAAAGGATTGACAGATTGATAGCTCTTTCTTGATTCAATGCGTGATGGCACACTGCCGTTTCCAAAATGGCCGCTTAGCTTCCCACTTTGGGTTTCTTCGAATGGGCCGCGCGAACGACTCAAACTTCTCGATACATCTACAATAAAATGTCAGGACTTGATTAAAAATGCAATTACATTCTCTTCCCACTCGTACTACAACAAAATCTCACCCGGTTACCCTCCAAATAAATAAATAAAAAAATGGCGTCCGGCAAAACTACAACAGCGCCCCCTCCCGGTTATCATCTCAAAAATGTGGCACGGGAAATATTAAATATATTAAAAAAAACATACTAGGCTATTAAAAATCCAATTAAAACGCACAACACGCATTCGGAGATGGCGTTTAATTAATTATGCATGTGGCATTCGTTGCAATGAGAAATGTCGCATATTTTCATAATTTTGCATGTTAAAAAAATGCACTTCTCTGTATGTAATAATTATAAATGCGTGGGCGTGGTTAGTGCGGCCATTTTTTTTTCTCTTCTCTGCCTTGTTAATATGCATTTCGATAATAATATCAAAACATGGAGCTGGACGTTTCGGTCGATCAATATTTGCATAAACTGCGGTGGAAAACTAGCAAAGAGAACTGTGAATAAAATATGCAATGGTCGTAAATGCTCATATATATGTGTATATATTTTGTATGACGGAAAGTTATTGCCACAAATTTTTAGGAATTTTTTTTTTCTCTTCTCACACATCCAAAAATCTTTATAAAAATATATATTCCCAAATCCAAATATGGAAAGATTTTTCTTGTCATATCTTCGGGTGATTATAATTGGAGGAAACCATTGTGGGAAAGAAGGGGTGGGAGGGGTTGAAGGAGGTTGAGAGAGGAAGTATTTTTTTTTTTCATTATTTCTCCGCAAAATGCATTCTTCCGTTACAAAATAAATTAAAAAACAACAATTAGCATTTCGTTTTTCGCTCGATATTTCCTTTGTTATTTCAAAAAAATGGGAAAAAAGAACTATGACCACAGTATGAAGGAAAAATGCAAGTCACCATTTTTTGGAGAAAATTTCGAGAAAAAAACTTTATGGTTAGATATAAACAATAAAAAAAAAATATTTTTTACATTTTTTCTACTATTTTTTTCTCTCTAAATCTCATACTATTCAATCCAGTAACATTTTCAACAATGGTCTATCAAAATAACCTGTATATTAAAAGCCGTGTTCAAATTTCAAACTGTACAAAGTGGAAAAATATTTATTTTGCCTAAATTTCAATAAATTAAATATTTATTTAAATTGAAATAAAAGTGAGGTTAAATCCTTCTTCCGCGTTCATAAATGTTACAAACTTCCATATCAGTTCATTTAGCACTCAAAACTTATTTTATATTCCACTAAATAAACCGCTATTCCAAACTAACCGTGGCCAATCAATCATTAAGCCCCGCCCCTTCTTACTCTAACCTGTTAACGCCCATCCCCACCTCATTTCCATCTCCACCAACAAATAAAGCCGGTTATACCACGCCTCCTTCCATGTAGGGGCGTGTCTTTAGTGATTGATTGACCACAGTTGTCCTGGAACAATCCATTTGGTTTGAAACTTGCATATTAGCGAAAGAAACATGTAAACCTTCATATTAAAGTGTATAATTAGTCAAAATCTTCATTGGAAAAAGCTATATGATACGTAGACAACAGATATTCAATAAGAAAGCAATATTTTGTAGTTATTTTAATGAAATTTAGAAGGAAACAGCTGTTGTGAAATTCAAATATGTAGGTTAAAATATATTTTAAATTATGAATGCATAAATGCAGTACGTACATACACCCTTTATCGATTTTAACCCTCCCCAATAACACACAATTGATTTTTATACCTAATATCTTGTACAGTTATATATATATGCATGTTGTGCATTTACATTCACTAAATGATAATAACACATACTGTAAAATTCAAAATACTACAATACAATTCCCTTACAGTCAACTTTACCTTTCAGGTCACATGACAGCTTAATTTGCTGTATATGCAATGATCTAATAAATATTTTAACAGGAAATTAATTAATTTGGAAATATGTTTTAACAAAGCAGAAAATAAATAAAATGTATTTTTTTTATTAAACCACGCCCACAAAGTGATAAACCACGCCTTTTTACGATTTACAAATGTAAATAATCAAAATAGATTCATGAATTATATGTGGACTTGGTTCAAATGCAATTTATATTTTATGTCATTTTTTACGATACATTGAACTTATTTTCACAAAAAATATTTAAAATTATTCAATTTAATTATCCTTTAGAAAATAACAATTTATTAATCCCAGGTTGCAGGTTCAAATCCAATTATTGCACTTATTTTTTTTTTGGCTATTTTTTTTATTGATTATATGTGTTTAATATTTTCACACAGACATTTCTAGTTCTATAATTTTTTTTTACGACAACGGGAAAATTTAAACGACCCACATTTCAAAAATTTTTCGTAAAAATCCGTCAATTTCCTTTGTTTCTTGCATCGATTTCTCAAATTGATTAACGCAAAGTATTTGGGTAAAATAGACGAAAACTGTATTAAAACGAACGAATAAAGTTTGTCTATGGGGGGGATGCATCTGACCCCCTCGGACAATTCAAACAAAAAAACCTAACTGCCATCTCCAGCGACCCAGCTCGACCGCTTTTACTCCACCTGCACTTTTCACTCCGGTGCGTACCGCTCCGTTTAAATCTAACCGCTGACCACGTTACAAAGCATCGCTAAACTCGACTGTTTATTAGCTCAATAAACCTTTAAAACACATCACCTGAAATTCTATAGCCCATCCGCACCCTAAAAATACAATATTTCATAATCTAAATTCAAATATCCTGCCGTTTTCTCGTTCCGGAACGCTTCGAAAGCGTTCGAAAACGCACCGTTATTTCGCACCGATCGCCGAACGGTGTACTCCGGAACGTTCCTAATGGTTTACTCCGACCGGACACGTACAAACTCAGTGTTTATATCGGCAGGAAAACATGGCCGAGTTTCGGTTTTGCGGGTTTACTCACCGAGGTACGACTCCGAGTTCGGCTCGACGTCCGCTCTCAAATACAAAGCGAAGGGAAACGATGCGAGCCCTTCGTTTCTAATCGCCCCCAGCACCCCCGGCTCGCAAGTCGCAATCGCGGCCAGAGAGGGAGACGGCGACCGCAGCGCCACCTAGCGGATGGGTGAACGAGACTCGCCGATTGGTGGAACGTTGTGCGGCGACCAATAGGAACGCGTCGTTTGCTTCGTTCAACGGGCCAGGTGCGTAGACTGGTAGGCAAATGTTGTGTATGCGCAAATTGTCTCGTATTGAAAGAAATATTCGTAAAGTTAATGGCGGAGATTATTATTGCGGCTGTGGTAGTGATGGAGACCAGTATAGCTTCGGGCTTCTGTTAAGCATAAACGATATCTTTGTGATGGAAAATTCTTCAGCTTTAACACGTGTTAGAAGTATGGGGGGCCCATCCTAACAAAAACTTTCTAGTTCATTTGTTGTAATTAATAATATTAATACACTAATAAACGTTTGGTTCTCGTAGGGAAAATCAATAGAGGATGCCTGCCGGGGTCTCGACATCTTCGTACATCAAGTTCTTAGCAGCGGCCATGGCCTCCATGTTGGCCGGTGCCCAACTTGTCCATCTTTACTACCAACCTTTAAAAGTATACAAACAAAACTAATGCATATACCCTGAAATCCATTCTTGCAGGAAAGGGAATTTGCTTATGCAAGCCGATGGTCCTTTTTCATTATTCTATGCTCTATTACCCAGGCTAATAATTTTTAGTTTTAAAATAACAAATAGCATTTTAATGCGGCAGGATCGAACACAGATACATGCGTACCTTTTAAAACTGACAATGTGTATAGATCCTAACAGTTTACGTTTAATCTATGTTGTCAACCCACGTGTTCCACCAGGATACGACAACATTGATCTACCTCCTGTGGTCGA
The DNA here is from genome assembly GCA_034696005.1 of Glomeris marginata. Classification (NCBI taxonomy): domain Eukaryota; kingdom Metazoa; phylum Arthropoda; class Diplopoda; order Glomerida; family Glomeridae; genus Glomeris; species Glomeris marginata. The sequence continues at coordinate 3,279 of JAQFZQ010001244.1, read as the reverse complement.
ATACCAAAACCTACAAGAAAGGATTTCTCTATAATTGAAAATAACGCTTCGAGGGTGTTTATATGAACGAACTGTTGCAATCCGACGGCAAGACTTGAAATTAAATTTGCAAATCTTTTATTGTTTCCCGCGTGTAGGATTTGGACGATATACCCATACGGAATGACGATCAGAAGTTTATCTCCCCGAAACCGGGACACGATTAGCAGTTCCAGTCTTCCGCAGCAATACTATTATAATTTGTATCGTCAGTTGATAATTACGTTCGGATAATAAAACGTCACGAGTGTTTGCAAGACTGGCACTTCCCAAGGCACGGATGCTGATCCCGGTGGCCGCAGAGAACGCCGTGCGTCAATAACAGAAACAGTTGCCCCAAAAAACCCTAAAACCGACTAGGTCAATTGCACCGACATCACATGATAATCTGCGGATCCGGTACCGAAGCAGCTATCGCTTTGTGGGGCAGCACTTTGCCACCGTTTACGTACAGTTCATCTTGCACGATGACATCTTCTCCGAGAACCGTCACGTTCTCCATGCGGACCTTATTATAAGAACATGTACAAGTGTTTCTTAAAATGACAGTTTCAATGACATAAACCTGTCTAAAGTGATAACACAACTCGGTCCCAACTTGGGTCCCATACATACTGTATGTACCTGCCTAAAGTGATAACCTGTCTAAAATGATATCCTACGTCGGTCCCAGCAATATCACTTCAGACAGGTTTTACTGTATTAGGATTTGTGCACTCACCCACTGCCCGACAACCGACTTCCAACCAATGATGCAGGATTCAAGCCACGTGTGAGACTTTATGTGGGCGTCCCTCAGTATCGTACACCTCTTGATGCATACGCCGTCCTCGATGACAACGTTGGGTCCTACCGTCACGTTAGGTCCTATTCGACAATTTGACCCGATAACAGCTGTAGGATCCTGCAAGATGTCATATTATTAATACATTTTAACAGCTTGAAACTTGAGCTCTATTGTACTTATACCACGTGCATGGACAAAGTTATTTAAGTCCAAAATTAAACATGAACTTCATACAGAGAAATTAAATTGTAACATGATCATCTTAACGGTGACAACACTTAAAATGCTGTACTTGAAAACCGGAACTGCACGGCATTCTTGGCCGTACGTGCATTTCCTTTATATTTGTATTATCCCGACTTTGTATTATCCCGGACAGACCACCAAATGTAACACTGCATTACAATAATCATCATATAACCATACTTACAACTAGTACATTTCCCACAACTCCCGCAGCTTGATACAACGCATCCGGTCTGTGCTGTTTCAGCGAATTCAAATACAGGCACATCCCCGTCAAGAAATCTTTCGGCTGTCCAACATCCATCCAGAAACCTTTCAGGTCCAGCGCGTACAACTCTCCCGCTTGGGCCATCGCGGGAAACACTTCCTTCTCGATGGACGTCGGCTTGAGCTGATGGAGTAATACCCATAAAATGATTACTCGTACAAACTCCTCTTATTAATATGAGCACGTGCCTCGATGCGGTCAAGTATCGCGGGGCTGAAAATGTACATGCCGGCGTTGATCTTGTTGGACACAAATTCCTGCGGCTTCTCCACAAATTGTTCGATACGCCCTTCAGTATTGTACAAAACTACACCATATTTTGAAGGTTCCTCCACCTTTGTAACCTGACAAACGGATAAAAATTAAAAAGTTAAATCCGCAAACATGTCCCGTTTCCTCTGTATGGGGAAGATTACTTGAGTAACGTACCACCAGGGTTCCTTCGTGGCCGTGTGACTTGTGAAACTGAACCATCTCCTTGAATGGGAACTCGCAGATGATGTCGCTGTTGAGCACGAAGAACGGTTCACCGTCGGCACGGAGAGCTTCACGCGCCAGGGCCAACGGACCGGCCGTTCCCAAAGGTTCCAACTCGTACGACAATGTGATCTGGATGCCAAGCTATATACCAATTGTAAATCATTAAACAACTTGTTACAAAGGGAAATCTGTTACTATATCATGTAAGACCTTGTCTGCTTCTGTCTTCAATTCGGACTCCATCTGCTCCGCTCGGTAACTTACGGCAAGTACCACGTGCCGGACTCCAGCCTTTAAAATAAAATGAACGGTACATAGTATGAACTGCGGCTTCTATTTGTGATTGGTTTATGTGTTTGTGTTTGAACACATTGAGCAAGTGGTGCTAATGCAGTTGTATACACACACTTCACATATTTCATCATTGCGAATAACGCTGCATGAGCAAAACAAACAAGTAAACCATGTTACCACATATAGAAACCTTGGTACTATTCTAATGACAACGTGTACAAATTCCCAGCTTCAAGGATATTATACACATCTTTATTTTAGATTTTAAAAATTTTAAATCACACACACAGTGCTAAGATATATACTTACTTCAGCAAGAGCCTCAATCTGATGCAAAAGCATAGGTTTGTTGCAGAATTCGACTAGAGGTTTAGGTCTGCTCAGTGTCAAAGGTCTCAGGCGAGTGCCATAACCACCAACCAATATAAGGGCTTTCATGATGTAATCTGCATAAATCATGAACGTAAATTAAAGTCACAAAATGGACGCCGCAAATAGAACGAAACGAACGGGAAAAACCCAAATAAACGGTCACTACTTTACTGTAAAAGACGAGTAGACTAACAAATTGAAAGCAAGGTTTATCCAGCCACGTTACCAAGCTGACGAAACTTGGACGAGAGGCGTAACCAAAAGCCCCTCCTAGGATTTCAAATTCTCCGAATTCAATTTCCGAAGCAGCGCCCTCTGTTGGATTGCTTTCAAACTATCGGTCTATAACTTCCGTGTCGTTTTGCTTATGAGTTATGAGGAATTTTACTATCTTTTTCTTGAAGTAGTCGACGCTTGTACGTTTTGTCTAAGCATAATAAAGGCTAACAATCATTACTCACAATATACTTGGATTAGTCGCTTTCAGACCAGTTTGTGGATTTTTAATACGTACAGAAATTAACTTCTCCCACGTGCCAGTTGATCATGGCGTACTCGAGTGCCATTCCCATGACGAAAAATATTGGCAAAAACCGGTACGGACCAAACGTTCGCTTGCCTGGCCATATTGAAATCAACTTGCTCAAGAAACGCGATCTGTAAGCACGCATGGAATCGAGATTTCAAGTTTCCAATGTTGATGAACGCAGCATTCGTCCAAGGACACAGTATACTTAGGTCAGGACCCGGCACTCTGTATCCCGAAGCATGGGTAGCTTTGGCACATAGTTGG
>JAQFZQ010001243.1:0-21041 GCA_034696005.1 Glomeris marginata | reverse complement strand
TACAGTTTGCGACGGTCTCAACACACAATTTAAATTTTCCGCGCTCGTCCGCGCCAACCCGACGTTCGTCCGCGCTCATCCGCGCCACCCCGACCATGTCCGCGCCAACCCGACGTTTGTCCGCGCTGGGCGCGGATCCGCGCCAACCCGTCGCACATTAATGTTAACCGAATGCAGCTAAGTCCCGCCTACTTCTAGCTTTGCTCTGCTTTCAATAACGGCGGGAAGTTTTGTTATTTGCTGAGGCTCCAATTGAAGGCGGGTTCAAGCTGCAGTCAGTTCTATTACGTGTATTCTGATTAATGAAATTTCACCGCATTTGCAGATTCAAATCGAGGCGCAAGATATGATCGATATGATGGCGGCAGAGATCGAGGTTATGGATATGAAAATCGGAATTATCAGCAAACGCAACATCGCCAGCAACCATCAAATACAGCTACTGGAAACTCATTGCAGGAAATTTTGTAAATTGACTGTGAATTTTCATTGGTTTTCATATCACTCATGTATGTGTATTAATTCCCAATGTAAATATTACAGATCTAATTTGAAGCAAGAAATAGAGAGTTGCGAGCAGGGGAACCAATGGCCATTCTCTTGCTTTTCACCATTTAAAGATGGATGCAACTATCCTGGATTTGAAGATACATCTCCTGAAGAAATGCGATTCAGTGCTTACAATTTCCAGCTGCAAAACGACATGCAGTCTTATGTATTTATTAAGGCTTTTATTTCCCTTTGAATGCATGTATTTTAGATATTGCATAAAGCCATTTGATTGAATAATAATAGTAGAGTTGTTCCTTTTCGCATAGATTTTAATCTATATGAGAATAGGAACAACAAGTTTATTATTGATATAATGCATTATTTACTTGTTATTGTGCAGTTGCAACTTTTCCAACGAATGCGTAACGAGATGAACATGTTACGGCAAAAACTGAAACATCCAAAAGGAGATGTATTGAAAACTTTGGTAATAAATTTAATTTCAGTTAATATTTGAGATTGTCTCTTTTTAAATTTATATTTATTTATGTGTGTATTAATACTTGTAATATAGGAGCAAATACATCAGGGCAGTTTGGTACAAACAACACCGTCCCAACAACAACAACATCAGTTTGGTAATAATAATTATTTAATACTTATATTAATGAGATTATCTGTGGAGAAATTATAAAATGTTGCTTAGGTACTGGTCAAAGAATTACTACAGTTAGTAGATCACCAGATGCCAGCAGTTTTAAATTTGATCTGAGCCGTTTGGATAGTGCCCCATCTCATATACCGGTGAATATATATTTTATAACACAAATCTTATGAAGTAAATTAATAAATTGAAGTATCATTTATTTTTCTAGGCTGGAAATTTCGGGTTTTTCTCGGGAAATAGCAACATGGGAAATGCGACGCAGACATTTGGTACTAGTACAAATGTGGGTTTTGGTTCTTCCGCACCTAGTGGTGCCATGTTTGGTTCTTCTGCATCTAGTGGTGCCCTGTTTACAAATTTCCAAACGCATGCTGCACCCATCACTGTACCTGATGGGTTATTTAGTAGTGGACCTGCTTTAACAAACAACTTCAGCAATAATAACACAGGTTTTGGGCAAAGCAATGTATTTGCTGCTCCGCAAATCGTAACACCGCAGATCGTGACGCCGCAAATCGTGACACCGCAACAAAATGTATTTACCACACCTGCAACTACAAATCCTAAAGTGTCACAACATGTACAAGAAAGTTGCTGGCATTCCCAAATGTTATTTTCTCCACTGGAAAGTTTAAGTCCCGATGATAAATCGGAGTTTGGCGCTCCGCATTTCAGGATTGGGTTTGTGCCAACCGTTCCTCCTCCGCAAGAAATGTGTTTGTGAATAGTATTATTGTCATTGTTAGACTTATATACGTTGAAAGTACAACATGTATGGTTATTTTTACAATTTACTTTTCATATACGTGGGAATTGTTTAATAAATCATGAACAAATGAAAGTCGATTTTGCATTTTTTGTAGAAAACATTATGCACAATGACACGGATAAAGTTTTATAGCTTTAGTTTAATGCCAAATATTTATTTTTAATGTTGTGGAAATTTAGATTTTTAGATAGAATTCCTGCATAAAATATGTGCCAAAAGATGTTTCATTTTGTGCAGAAACTTTCAATAATAAATCGAGTAATTACGGGATTTTTAATAAATAAATGTGCTAAACTTATTTAGGAATTGGTTTTTCTATTTTTTACAGACTCGTGATTACAAATGCTGTTATAAAATTTATTGAATCTAAATTTCACCTTTTGATGACGTCACAATCACGCAACGCTGCATTTTACTCTTCCAACCTTGCATCTCTAACTCCTTCTTATGAAGCGCCGTTTCGATTTGGAAACGTCAAACATATTTGAAACCGAATGTCTTTCGGCTGTTCCTGCCCATAAAATCATGGCTCTTCTTTGATGTTGGCGATTTTAATCGTCGGAATGGTGAATTTACTGTTTTAAAACGTGTTTTTCCAGCTCATTATTGTTTATTTGATGCCATTTCTTGATTTTATATACGCAGATTAAAATAGCAGCTTTAAACGAAGATTCTGAAGATGATAGTTCGGAATATTTCCAGGGAGAAGTGGCGACAAAAGAAGCTCAGGTATGTTTACTATAATTTCCCGAATAATAAGACCTCACATATTTCTGGATTTTATTGCTAAACTGTGTACCATTTTATTGCCAGGAAGAAGAAGCGATAGCTGTGTACAACAGAGCTTTAAAATTGCAAAATGAAAATGACTTCGAAGCGGCTGAAAAAGTGTTTCAAGAATTACTTGGATTGCAATTTGTCGCTTCTGTAAGAAAAAAAGAAATATCGATTATACTATTATAATGTGGTTTAAGTTTAAGTTTATGGAACTGTCTTCCACTTTATGTATTTTGTGTCCTGGGAAAAAATTATAAATATCCTTGAAAATCCAGGAAATATACTACCATTTCGAAATGGAAGTTTAGTAGACACCTTGTTATTGAAGGAATAAATACTGTTAATGGCAAGATGGAAACTGAAATGAAATTCATCCGTACGGCCCAATCAACCAACCGCAGTAGTTCTCCATTTTTGAAATAAACTCCAATCTTGTTATGATTAAATTACTATACAGGCAAATGCAGAAGAAGAGGATGAAGAAGGTCCATTGAGCCCAATACTCATGCTGAAGTACTCTTCGTACAAAAACCTGGGAAGTATTTCGACGCGGCGCGGCGATTACATGTCGGCCGCCGAAGCCTACCTTCAAGCCGTCGAGATCGACTCCACCGACGTTAGTTTGTGGTATCGGATCGGTGTGACTGCCAAGAAGATGCACAAATATCCTCTGGCTAGACTCGCATTCGAACAGGGTTTGAAATGCAACCCGAACCACTGGTCATCGCTGGACAACGTCATAACGGTCCTTTACGTTCAAAACGACTACGCTGGTGATTTTCCCGTTCGATACCATCAAGATAACTGTACTTAAATTTAATATAACCCCTAATTTCCGTTATGTATTCTATACACACAGCTTGTCTATATTACATCTCGCAAGCTCTCGAAAGAGAAACTTTCTACGTAAAAGGATTAGCCATCAGGGACCAAATCTACAAGGAACACCCAACGTTGCGGATGGACTTTTTGCATCTGTTTAAAAATTGGTGATAACTTAGATGATGTGTAATGTCTGTAAAATTAATAGTTGATTGTGTTTAATATTGTGTTGGAGTAATTATGAGTAATTATTCACTACTGTACATTGATTATGTTTGTCTTTTTACAGTGATGAATGCATTTTTTCCTTGAAATATGATCTCACCGAAGGAGAAACGGTAATGAAATGTTTTATTATTCCTGAATTCATTGTGTGTATTACTAACTGATTGTACATTTTAATTAAACAGTTTGTGAAAGAAGCTCTTGCGTTAAGAGCGATCAAAAGGGAACTGGAGAAACCACCAGAACCAGTTAAACTAGTCTTTAATCAACCGTGGAGATCAAACACGTTAGTAATTAAGTTTCTACTTTTACACTACTATATTCAAGTGTGTATTTAAGTAGTTGTTTGTTATTGGTTATTAATGGTAAAGTGGGATCTGTTCCAGGTGGCAATGTTTAGGTGAAAACATCATCGGGTTGTACGATCACGTCAAGAAATCGGGACCACCTTTGGTAACCTTCATTATAAATCCCTTTCATGTCATTATATTATTACAGTGTTCATTATATTATTGCAGTCTCTTACCTGCCAAGTTGATCTCAAAAGATGCTTGAAGAGGATGGCAGCACCGTTCGATGCCGAGCCGTGCGCCGAAGACAAAGATAAGGATGCAAGCGGTGATGATGGTCAGCAAGTGACATCATCTGCAAACCCAGATGTTGGCAAAGCAGCTTCTGAGCAAGTTGAAGATGATTCGGAGAAGGATGGAAAAGAAGGAATGGATCTGGCGGAATCCGTCGGTGCCATGAACGTGTCGGAAGGCGGAAGCGAGATGAGGAACAGACCGGCTAAAAGGGGTCGTAGAAGGAAATGGTCTTACCTTATTGAATACAGTGACCTTGCTGAGAAACGAAGGTCTGCCAGGGTAACGTATAACATTATTATACTTAATGGCTGCGTTTTTGGCCTGTTTGGTATTTTACGGTTTACGTTTCGGTCCCTCGCAGGTGCGTAACACTTCCACTAGGAAACAGCAGGAGAATGTGGATTACACTGCACTTTTGAAGAAGTTCCTTCCTTCAAGTCTCACGATGTAAGATGTGGTGTTAAGTTTTGGACATTGATTTGTGTAACTGTGGACGCGATGCTGACGGAAAGTTTGTCGCTGCGGTCTGCGCTGTTTACATTCAATTTTTCGGTTATGTAGTTGACCACTTCGTCTATAATACTAAGTTAAAACTGTGTTGTAGGACCGGTCCTGCTGGTGACCCCAGTGGATCCAAGAAACCATCGGACTCCGATAAGAATACTCCTCCGCAGCTAACCAGCGAACCGACATCCGAAAGCGAGACGACGACCGCGTCGGAATCAGGTTAACTGCAGTTTCCATTTTATATATAGACTTTATTCCAACTCGATACTTATACTCTGATCACTAGATGTCAACACACCTGTGTTTGCTGCTGAGCCAGAACCGGAGGCAACACTGATGTGTACGGAAGAAGCCGACGTGAAGGAATTCGTTAAATCGTGCGATGACAGATGCTGCAATCTGTTGGATATAATGTACTATTATTTGATTGCGTTGGGGAGGAAGCATTCAGAAGTTTGGTAATTTGAGTTTCCATTTAACTATGTTACCATTGTTGCAATTGACATATTAACGAGATGGTTTGGTTTTTCATTCAGGCCGAAAGGTTTAACGGACACTTGCTATCGGGTGTTTGTCCGGTTTAGGGAGCATTCAGGTCCTTCTTCGTTCATTTGGTAATTTGTTCTGTGATAAATAATATAATGATCTGTTGATTTTAGAGTATGTAAGTACCTTTTTTAAGTGTTTTATTGTGTAATTTCAGCGCTGATTCGGATTACGAGACAATGCGAGAGGAAATCATGGTAACTACAAAACTCCTAAATAAAATCTATTATTTGCGTTTGAGATATTAAAACAGATTATGTTTTCCAAGGGCAAACTGGTTAACTGTTTTCCTTGTGGAACATTGTTTTTGCATATTAGATTGAACTAACGATCCCTTTCTTTTAAATTTAGATTTATTTTGTAAACTGCCAATTTGAAATGAGCAAGTGGGTGAAAAAGAAAAATGGCGACCTACCTGCGCCTCAAAATTCACGGTAAATATATATCACAGCACCAGTGTCAACTGTCACTATTTAATCCAAACATATTTCTGTAGAATTGTGCAAAAGGAACCGGTCACACCAGATCCTCACAGCAAATTCTTCTCGGAAGATTTGATGTTCTTGCTGAGCATGACTGCCAATGAGGTTGTTTTTGGAGAATTCCTCCACAGCTACGTCATTACTGGCATGTCATCTAATCATATTTTATCCTCCCAAACGTTGCATTTCATCACATATTAATGAAACGAACACTTTGCAGTTTGGTGGTTACGCGCGCATTTTGAAATCTTACAAGGAGATGCCGACGATGCGGCAGCTTGGTTAGAAGCGGTATTTATTTTTCTTTACATCTTATACTGAACATTGTCTGAATGAATATCAGCTGTTATTTGTATGACACGTTGTCTACCTTGGTAGATTTTAGAAAGGTTACGAGCTACCGAGAACAAAACGGCCACCGTGAAACTAGTCAACTGCAAATTGAACAACGTGATATCCGTAGGTTAGTTGTAATTGCCTTGTAAATGTGGCTATTTAGTGTAAATTACATAATTGTAACAATTGCCGTATTTGGTTAATTACTATAGAAAGTGTGAATAAACTTCTTGAATCCATGCAACGGCGGCAATCTTTGGAGGAAGTACAAAACTTGTACGAGCAAGGACATCACGAGAAAGTTGTCGAATTGCTCACTCCGACTTTCAATCAACAAGTTGCTAATGCCAAAGTAAGATCTGAGAACTGGCTTCTGTAATACACGTAATAAATTATATTTAAAAATGTGTAGAAATATTGGAAATGTTATTGAATCGCGTGATGCTTATGTTTATACAAGTAGTTTTGCTGCAGTAATATGTTAATTAATCTTTTCTATTGTGTTCTATTATGTTGCATGATGATAATAAACTACTATTTGGATCATTTGGATCCCGATTGCATTCAGCAGGAATTTATTATCACGTTTATAAGTTTAAGTAAAACTCTTTGCAGAATGCCGCGGCAATCGAAGGTCAAGAGAGACATTCCCAGCTGCTGTTGCTTCTGGAATCGCTGGAAAAACTTGGTGACCAACAGGTATATCATGGTCTGATATGGTTATATTTAGAGTACTTGGATTATAATATATTTTAGAATACTAAAAGTTTCCCGCGTGTTGTCCGTCGTATAGAAATACCTGAACTGGGCCGAGGAATCTCTGGACGAAGGGATAAACCAGTACCTGAATGCTGATGGGATTCTAATGAGGAACAAGTGGGCGTGCACTTTAATCCAATTATTCGGAGGTTTAGAAAAGTACGTACGTCGGTGTCCGTTGTAAAGTTCTCGTCTGCCGCGCGTCTGTGAACTATTGTAACTGATTTGTAACGAGTGTGTTTTGATTTAATGCAAATGTCCAGATGCATAAGTGGTGATCCAACCAAATTCCGACTGTTGGCAAGGTCCAAGATGATCCGTTTGACCCATAACCTGATCCGAGTGATTTCGACTCAAATGGAAACGACGGACTCCATTTCGGAAATGCCCATCAATTCAGTACTGCCATGGATACTTCTGTATCGTCTTATAGATCAGTACGTTTAGAGAATTGGGTTTGAATGGAATCAACTGTTGATAACGAATAAAGTAAATTGTGATGAATTTCAGGGAAGAAAAGAAAATAAAAGACATGATGACGCGCGATAAAGCAGACGTGGCATCGTTGGCTACCGAAGACGAACTCGCAACAGGAATCCCAAGTCCTTTAATGCTTCTGTACAACGCGCATCAGTATCTTGGAAGGTTATTTTATATGAAATCATAAGGTGGCATCATGCGGAATTAGAAAGGAAGATTTTTAAAGGTTGATTTATCAAGTTTATTGCGGAGAGTTGCCTATATTTGGATCAGAATGTTGCACTGCAATATAGGGGCATGCAAGAAACTTGCGTAACCTAGCAAACTTGATAGGAAACGACTTCATTTAATTACTTCATGATGCTACATTAATTGTAAACGACTGGGATTTCAACAGCTGATGTTTTATACATTTTTATTCACTTTAATTGTTCCTTTTAGACGTTCTTGGTGCTGTAACTCCGATGGTGCTCTTCTGTTGCTGTACGTCAATGTACTGTTCAAAGAGCTTCGTAGGCCATTGCAAGGGCAGAGACATCCTTTCCAAGAGGACCTGGAGCAAAGCATCGAACAGTGTTTCTACTGCTTGTATGGCCATCCATCCAGAAAATCAAGATCTCGACATCTGCAAGAACACGGTTCACCTCAGGTTATTATTGCTCATCTCCCTTATGTTTATTAACCAACACTACAATCATTAGACCTGATCAATATAATATTGAACACAACAGATTGCACTTACGTGGCAAGGTGCTGAAGTGGTTTACGAATATTTCAAACCGCAATGCATGCCGGAGTTTGACAACTACAAGATAAACACTGTTACCGGAGAGGTAAATAAATTGTATATTTGATACGCAATGGACATTTCAATTGCTTTTATTGCTGAGAATATTAAAAAAAAATATTTGTTATTGTATTTAACAGCTTGAAAACTTGCTTCGGAGGATTTTAACTTTGGTTCCTACTTGCAACAGTCCAGGTATTAAAATATATGCATGTGATTTTGGTGTGATTATGCTGTGGAAACTGGAAATTTGTCCTTATTTTAATTAGGACCCTTTGTGGAGAAGACAATTGCTTATATCGATGGTTTAACGGATGTTCTTCCCGCAAACAACATAGAAAACTTTGCTGGCGTGTGAGTTACAAAAAAGAACAATAGCTGCATTCAATCTTTTAATTAGTTAATCGTGATTATAACAATCACGTAATTATAAATATGTATTAAAATCTGATAATAAGGTTTGAATGGACCTAAACAAGATATGTTTTCCTTCCAGCACTTGTTTATGTACATATAACAAAATCTCTTATTTGTGACTTGGCTATAATTCAATTAAATGGATTGAATGCAGCTAATGTTTGATTGATAATAATGATGATTATAGGTTAATAATATTGGTATTTTTGTATGATTTTCTCAAAGGCCCATTGTTCATGATCTCTTCTACCTTCTTGGTGACTATTACTTCAAATACAAAGAGCAAAGGTATATATGTTATTTTTTAGTTGCTTCTGATCCTAAACGATGAATTCACTGTTATCTTTTACAGTAAAGCTATCAGATTTTACCTGCTGGACTTGTGCGTCGAACCGGACCGCTTCGACTCGTGGGCCGGAATGGCTTTGGCCCGTAGCAGTCAACTGGAATATAGATTGAATACGGTACAGTAACTAGAATACAGTTATTTAACAGTTAATTCTTTATTATATTAAATGCCGATTTCTATATAAAATTGTTTTATTGCAGTGCGAAGCGAGATCCGACGGCATAATCTTCAAGAAGACAACTTCCGCGTTACGCTGCTTTAAACGTGCATTGGAGCTGAATCACAAGTGCACTAAATTGTGGATAGAGCATGGCAGTTTAGCTTATATAGTGCATGCTTACTGTTCTCGGCAGCTGAAAATGGTCAGAGCTTGGTTTGATTTTAACTTTTTTGTTAATTTTAGAAAATGTATAGTTATACGTGTGGGTTGATTTGAATCGCACAGTTGGATCAGTTTGGAACAACGATAGCTTGTTCGGAACCAGTTCACGCACTTAAACAGAAAAGGGATGAGATGCTGGAAGTGGCCAGCGACTGTTTTGAAAACGCCAACCGCAAGTGTCACGACGGAGAGGAAGAATGGCTTCATCATTACATGCTGGGGAAAGTGGCCGAGAAAACGGGTCAACATCCGAAAGAATACCTTTTCCATTATAGATTGGTAAAGTTGGATGTTTTTAATATGATTTTTAAATTATTGGAAACCCATTAAAGGGTTATTATTGGTTTTTTAGGCGGCTTGGCATCTTCACGAAGACGGCGCGCTGTACCCCAAGAAAATACCATACCATAACCCTCCTCATCTTTCCATGGAAGCTCTGGAGGTTAACGTCTGTTATTTCTAAAGGTGAACTGACACGGTTTTGTAAGGTACCCTTATAAACTTGAAACACAAAGAACAAATCTGTGAGAATCGGTATAACACAAATTATTAACACATTAAAGTTTGACGATATAATGTTGTCTTGTTCCACGAGGTAATTGAGTAATTAAGTTTGGAGGTTCCCTTTATGAAAGCTAACCTCCTGTCTGGCAAACTTACGTAAGTGATTCAGAAACTAATTTTTAAAATTTTCCAAATTTTGCGGAAAAATTCAACGAGGTGAGAAAATTGTGTCAGTTCAGCTTTAATATAGTTTAAATCGCTTGTTTGTTAGTGTTAATCGATAGTGTTGCTTTCTTAAAGGTGTATTTCAGAATACATGCATCCGTGCTGAAGTATCTTATGGATAACGAAGGAGGAGCCGTGGATCGCGGCACGTACTCTCTTATAAAGACTCATTTTGAAGAAGTGGCGGCTGGGAATTTTGCCACTTTTCAGGATAAAAGGTTAATTAACTATTATGTTGTACTAAGGAACAAATTAAAACATTGCGGGAATATTTGCAATTAATAACATATTATTACAGACTGTCGGATGCGGAAGAAGGATCGACTATCGGTGGGATCCGAAGACGTTCGCATAAGATTGTTTCCCTACCCAACGACCACGATTACTTTCGCCGGAAAAGAAAACTGTCAACTGACCGCGAACAGGAAACTGACACTGAACTACCAGCTGGTCCTGCAAGACCCGCACCTTCCCTCCGCCAATCGGTCGACTCGTCGTCAGAATCCCAGGTAAAAATGTATATTCTTTTAAAAAGCAAGAGAAATAATACAACGTTCAATCTGGATTTCGATTTATTACAATTCAGGACTCGGCAACAGTAAAAGATCTTCTGTTCTCTTTGGTGTCCGTCGTTTCCGAGAAACTCGACGAGTTCTCGTCGTGCGGCAAAAACGATCTGAAGACCATCATCCTTGTGGGAGATGCAAGAATAGCTAAAAGTAGTTCTACAAGTAGGAATACGTAATGTTAACTGGGTAATTATGATCCTGGAAGAGTTATATTGATTACGTGGTTTTTGTAAATTCTCAGCCGCGGCTCAAAGCGAACGCGTCGAATCCACCGCCGTACAGAAACCACCACCGGACGCAAGTAGTAAGGAAACCAAAGAACCTGTACGTGAATGCGCTAGTAAAAGTGATGAAAAGCAAAGCATGGAAGTTGAAAACGAAGACGTTAAAGATGTAGAAGCGGAGAAGATCGCGAACGAACCCGTGACGGACTTCTCCGATCTCGTTCAAATTTGCGTCGAGGCGATGAAACAATGTTTACATCGATTCCCACAACATTACAAATCTCTCTTTAGATTGGCTTTCTACTATTCCCATTCCAAGAAATCCAGGGTGAGATTTTTAAACGATTTCCATTCTTTACAGATAATTATTGTGAACAAATTTATAAATTTGAACGCGCGCGTTTAGAACCTGAACTACAGTAGGGATTACCTGATTGGCCCTTCGCTTCCATGGCAGCAGACCTCACACATGCCATGCCAGGGTCTGTTTTCTGAAAGGAAGAACACGAATTTCTTCAATGTTAGTGTTATTTTAGTCTAATAAAGAAAGGGTTAGAATTTCCTCCTGTTCTTCGCTCACGTACATTCAATTATTACAGGGCATTTGGAGAATTCCTACCGATGAAATAGACAGACCTGGAAGTTTCAACACTCACATGTTCCGTTCAGTACTGTTACTGATAGAGATCTTGCAGCAGCAGATGGATTACGGTCTCCTGTTGAATCTAACCATACAACTTTACCGGACGCCGGACACGGGAAAGTTAGTTTTCGTCAAACTTTGATTTGAGAAAGTACATAGTATAATGGTATTGAAGGGGATGATTCTGATGTAGGAAGTACCTGAAGGACCCGGAAAGGATCCATCTAGCCAGCGTGGCTTACGAACGCAGTCTGAAGTCCTTCAAGGGTCACGTGGACCGAATCTGCCGCGAGAAACCTTCGGTGGACAACCAAGCGATCGCTGTGAAACATCTGTTGGAACTGTACAAGTTCTGCCAGCTTCTGCAGAAGTTGTCCCTCAACGTGGACGGAGTGGTGAAGGCCTTCGAGGACGGGTACAAGTCGTTCGTGGCGTTCATCGATGGGAAAGTCGACGCGGCCGTGCCGGTGTTCGAGCAGGCCGCGTCCTTCTGCCAACAGCAGCAGTTCATGATGCGCAGCGTTCTTGTAAGTATAAGTGTAATTGAACTGTACATGGTACTAATCGTAAGACAGGTTAACGATGAAGCATTTTCCGCGTTTAATACGTGTTATCGTTGTTATTATTATGAAGTCACCCGTAACCGGCGAATCGCACCCGTTACTGTGGTCACCGGCGAGGACTAACGTCGCATCGGTTGCTTCTTGTTCTACCACATCTGTGCTGGTGTCACCAACTGTTGCGGCAACAACAGATCAACAACTTCTGCAAGCCAAAAATGCAGTGTTGGTGCGAAACCAAGATGTATCCAATCGACAACAGATTTCGGGTAATGAATTGTGACGTTACGCGTATGCAGTGTGTAAAGTGTTCCTATAATTTCCCATTTTATACATACTATTACCAAAGTGTTGCAAATCAAATGCATTACTTTAATTTTCATACTTTTTATTCTATCATCCACTTCACAGTATGTGTGTATGTTATAGATGTTTATAACTAAGTTATAAGCTGTTAGTAGTTTGATAACAATGGTTGTCTGTTTTGATTAGGAGCAGAAGGAAAGCAGAGAGACGTGAAAGCGGAGGAAACGGAAACGGTAGAAAAATGCCGGCAAATTGCAGTCGATCTATCACCATCATCATCGTCACCATCAATGGCTCAAATTTACGATCCAAATCGACTTACGGCACAAGTGCAGTCCAAAATCTCATCGTTGGATACAGCGGCTTGTTTACGTACCCCACCTTAATTAATCAACGATTCAAAGATTTTACTTCTTGATTTTACTTTACAATTATTGTTGTATACAGTATGGCTGAACAACACTAGTATTTACCAAAATTGTGACCGAATTTCAAATTGGCCGCGTTCAATTTCTTCTCCAAAATCACCATTTGAAAAATCAGATTATTAAAATCTGGTAAGTCTGAATGGACCCAATAATAGTAGGCCATTCTGCAGCTTTGCCATAATAATGACGAAAATCAAGATTTTGGTGTGAAATCGAGTGCAGTAACTTCGTAAATACATATAGTAATTGTGTTACCTTTTATATTGTTAATGTATAATGTCCCATTTTAGTTAATAGTTTGTAGCAGTTTATACGTTTTACCTTCCTGGCAGAAATTTTATTTTGTCAAGTCAGTTATTACTGTACTTAAAAATTACAATTGCAGTGGGAATTTTTAACTTTCGACAAACCTTTGTGTAAAAATTAATTAACTAGTATAAAATAATCAAGAGTGGTATGATCAAGTGCATTTGGAGTTTAGCAACAAGAAAATAAGTAAAAATAACTGTCCAGTCATGAAATAATGTTTTCAATCGAGATTAAATGTGTT
Organism: Glomeris marginata; assembly: GCA_034696005.1. NCBI lineage: Eukaryota > Metazoa > Arthropoda > Diplopoda > Glomerida > Glomeridae > Glomeris > Glomeris marginata. The sequence goes on along the minus strand of JAQFZQ010001243.1, from coordinate 7,648 downwards.
ACAGATGAAAATAAAGATGGAAGTACAATTTTTACAATGTTAGTAAAACTTTTATTCAATTTGTAAACAAGGAGATTGTGATATAATTACAGAATATTTTCTAAATACATAATACAACATTTTGCTTTAAGAGTATAAAGAGGATAAATTACATTCTAGAAGTTGTTATTACATATAACTATGCGAAATTGTGAGTATACGTGTAGAGATATTTAATGAATGACGTGAATCTCAACAACACTTGGTGCCTGCTGCACATGCATCACTGGTGCATTTGCAATCGGGGTTGTCGCATCCGCAGGGTTTTCCACCGCAGCTGCATTTGGGACCGCATTTGCAACGTTCCCCTTCGAGACACTTGCAAGAAGCCGCAACGCAAGATCCGGAACCGGGAACCACTTTACCATCGTTGCATTTGCAGTTGGCGCATTTGCAATCTTTACCACACTTGCATTCGAGTCCCTTGTCACAGTCGCAGCTTCCGCATTTGCAATTTGGACATCTGCAATTGGTGCCGCAGTTGCAGGTTTCTCCGCGGTCGCAGCGGCATCCGGTGCAAGGACCCTTCGAGGTGCCGCACTGGCAGTTGGGGCATTTGCAGTTGGAACCGCAGTTGCAACTGCCACCTTGTTGGCAGTTGCATTTTGAAGAATCTTCCTCAGCTTTCAATTCAACTTTTGACAGCTGCTGTCCGGCTTCTTCCACGCCTCCTTTGTGTCCGCAACAACTTCCCTTTGATGCCATTGTGTAAGTCTGCTGAACGAAATTGATACTTTTAGTTATATCCTATATTTTATAAACATTATCATACAAATACAGCAATTAAGCCCATTCGGTGAACATTAGGCTTAAGTGCATATCTTCGTTTGTAACGCTAGATACAAAATTCAAGGGAAAATAATGTAATAACAACTTCTTTTCCATGCTCTTTTATATTTAAAACTATATTGAACAAAATTAATACATCTAGTATACATGCGTTTTAAAGAAATTATACAAAAACAGACGTTAGGCCTATTCTTTGCATATGTTAGGCTTACGTTTATAATTTCGTTTATAATGTTATATACGTCATTTAAAAAGAAACTATGTAAAAAAGTAGATAATAACTTACCAAAGATGTCAGGAGATGTCCTCGTAGTCAGGTCAAAAGATACAGTTTTCAGCAGATGACTGCAGAATGACTTTCCTCTGTTTGTACCGCCATTTTATCCCCCATTCAAAAGTGCCGTGCGCAAAAATTTTTGAAATCGGGCGCCGATTTTGCGTGCCGAGCGCAAAACTTCGGCCAATCTGCTGCGTTTCATCCAGTCACGTGACTCTGCCGACCGAGCCGTGTGCAAAACACAAGGTTTGCAAAACATGCAAAGTCGACGCGGCCATACGGAAATGACGCAACTCGTAATTCTACGCAGTGTTGTTTATCCAGAACATTCTGGTTTCATCGATTTAATAAACAAGGCGTGGTTAAGTACGAACGCGCCAATGGTAAACAAGCTGTGAAACTGATTTGAATTTGCTTCGTCATTTTCCACCAATCGTATAATTTCTCCGTTTTTTTCGCTCAAAACAGTAATTTACGATAAAATTCAATCGCGATTAGTACTAAAAACAGTAAAATATAATTATTTCTGTGTGGAAATGCAGAAATTCGGCGTATTTGTTCGATTAATTCGACAAATAAACATTCGAACGTGGCGCGGGTTTGAGAATGGATACTTGTATCGGTACCTGTACCGGTATTTCGATACAGTAAAGATGGCGGAGCGCAGTGATGAAAAGAAAGCTGCCGCTCCTGCCGTTACTGACATTTCTCTACCACTTTATCGTATTAGAACCATAATGAAAAGTTCTCCGGAGGTTTCAACAATCAATCAAGAATCTGTACATCTAATTGCGAAAGCAACTGTAAGTAATTTTTTAAAATTGGAACCAGAATTTTAAACGTGATCATCTGTTGCATTATAAAATGACATTTTATTTCAATTTTTCAGGAATTATTCATCACTCAACTCGCTTTAATGGCATTTCGGGCAAGTGACACTGACAAATACGTTGACTATTCGGATTTAGCCGAAGTTGTAAACACAAAAACCAAACTGGAATTTTTGCAAGGTATTTTAAAATTTTAATCAACACACTGAAGTTTATTTAATTTCAAAATTCTGACATGAAAATATTCACCTAATTCTCACAACAGACATAATACCACGCAAAATAACTGGCAGAGAGTATTTAGAAATGCTACAAGATGAAGACGCTGAAGATAGTGAGTCAAATTAACAAAAAAATAGTGTAATGAATTGTATTGATCATGTCTATATATTTATAAATCCAATGTTTTGTGAACTGAAAATGCATATTACAATATACGTATATAATCATAGCTGTCGCATTTACGACTTTGTAAGGTCTTCACATCATTGCCAACTGAAAATTAGAAACAAAAACATGTTAGTATTGAATTTAATTCCCCATTTATCCTCTATAATAATTGCACATAATTACCAAATCATCTGCATCTTCCTCGGCTTTATCATCATCATCGTCATCATCTTTTCCTTGTGGTTTCTCAAAAAACTCTTTTGCTTCTTCAACACTCGCATTCGAGTTTTTACTTTCACTTGACGTAATTAATCCCATGGATTCTAAAATAGTGTTCATAATTTACAAGTCCTGTATTAATACATACACATAACCACGTGACAACTAATCAATAAATAACAAGTAACTTACTTTCCTTCATCTTGTCAATGAAGTCAAATTTCTTCTTTGATGTCAAAGCATCTTTAAATTCTTTCAGGAAATCGTTAAATTGACGCGGATGCAACTGCAAATTCCAGTCAATGAGAAAATACAAATTTGGTAAATTTTTTAACGTAATCTTAAACATAGAAACATTTACCTTGATTGCATTCTTCCTGTATTCTTGTAAGCAATTCAATGCCTTTTCATGGTTGACTTTAGCGTAAAGCTCTCCGAAAGACGCAACCACCAATTGGGTGATGACCTGTTGCATCTGCTTAGCGGCTGTAAAATTGAATAAACTATATTTAGTTTATTGAAATTTACACAGGAAAGGAGAAATAGTATTCGTTTCTTTAAAACCTAGTTCAAATTCTTCATCGTTATCCTTTATAATGGCCAAGAAATCTTCTACCGGAGTCACGGTACCGACTTCGGTCGGTTTCTCGTCGCAAATACCCGTAACACCATCTTCAAAATCAGTGTCCAGTCGTGAGGTTTTTGGTGCTGGTTCAGCACTAGAATCGTATTATTTATTAGTAAATATTCAGCAAAGTTTAGGGACATCTCAGATCGTTACCTGCTGTCGAAAATGGCCGCCGCTGTTCGGTCGCGCTTCTTCTGCTCAACCACTTCCAAAATGAAAGCTTCTTTCAAGCTGCCAACAATATCCTTGCACTTTTCCAACACCTTAAACACCAATTAATTCCATGTATATAAACATAGCTTCGTAAAATAAGAAGTCTGCGTTAAAAGAAACTCTACGCACGGTTTCGGGTGGTTTGTTCAACTTGGCTTGTTCCGGCGTTAAATCGGGAACCGGACTGTCTTTATCCATTACTCTTTTCAAACAGCACTGCAATATCATATTATATACAATTACATCTTTGTTTTCTATAAAATTTCAAAACTTGCAGTTAAGAGATACAAGTTATACGTGCGTCGAACAACCGTTGCGCGTACGGATCCCTTTGCCTTTTCGGATCCAATGCTTCCGCGCAGCTGCCATCTTCATTTCTTGTAAAATACCAGATCGTAATTAGTTTTGCACTAGTATATCGTATGTAGTAGTAAAGTAATTAACAAACGAATGCTTATCGTCTTACTTGACCGCTTCGGACAGATCCATCGCTTGGATCATTCGGTCGATTACGTCCAACTGTTTCTCTGTATTATAATTAAAAAACGGGTAAATATCACATGTAATACCACTTCAATTACGTATAAAATCAGCCTAAAAGCTAAATATTATAAACCTGAAGGGATGTTTCGACTTTTCTTATCCAACGGCGCGAAAGTAAAGAGCCGCAAGTCCTCACAGTACGGCAACTCGGCGAACACCAAACTCTTTGTAATAAAAACAAATCCCAATTTGAATTAATGCTGCGTTTGAATTGTTTGAAAAAGAACAGACATTACTTCTAAATTAGCTTCAATCTCCGGAATCAAACAGACAATTTTCGGCGAACAACCGTCTCTGTATACGTATCGCGCGATGGCGGCCATGTTCGTCTCGTACAAAGCGTTGATAAACGCTGACAAAGCCAAGATGGAAGCCTATTTAATGACAATCAACGTTAATTAGACTCGTTATAACTCAAAAGGGGAAAACGTTCAGATTTACAGCGTAACGCGAAGGAGGTCGATATTACTTTGTTGTCTTTGTCCGCGATCACTGTGCTGGTTCCGTCACCCAGAAGGTGATGTCTCTTGACGTTCTCCATCTTGGTGAATCCAATCACCGTTAACCCTTTTTCACCCGATTTATACACCATGTTCTCTTTATCTTCTTGGGTAAATGGCACCAACGTACTTCCGTACTTGAACGCTGCGCGCAAAAGTAAGAATTGAGTCGGTGGAATTTCGGTGATACGTACATCATATTTCACTTTGAAAATGTTATATTATTACCTTCCACAGTGTCAATCTTTTCAATTGCCGTTTGATCAGGGTCACTTTTGAAGTACGAAGTCTCCCTCTGAAGTTTGGCAGTTTTATCCCTCGCGTAAGCCTTTTCCCAACTTTTGAATACGCATTTCTTAACCTACGCCAATTCATTTCCACTCAAATTTATATCGCTCACTCCACATTGGGATTTTGAATTAACGAAACAGCTGATCTTACCATTATGTATTTGCAGACAGGAATTTTAAGAGAGTTGCTGATCTGCAAGTGAACTTTCCACGGCATCGGCCGGACGTTGCGGGTTCTGAAGAATTTCAGCGCAACGTCCGCTTCGCTGAAATTTACAATTAAAACGATCAAACGTGCATTAAATGTTCAAGTTTAGACCTGTAAATGCTACCTTAATGAAAATATAGAGCCTTCTGTCATGGAAACGATCTTCTTCATCAGTTTGATCCCTTGAATTTGCGTCTTTGTCCGAGATTTACAATCTCCATTTTGCACGCCATCCACGTGATTAGCATCATCATCGGGTGTGCTGAAAATCGTATATTTACACGTATGCGGAAAAGCTTTGAACTTTTAACTACCATCCTTACATGACGTTTAAGTTGATGTTGTCGTTTTTGATTCCTTTTATTACCAGGTCGGTCTTGTCGTCGCTGAACCGAGCCGCGAAGTTGGACAGGAACACGACGCGCTGCCCGGCGAATCTCTTGCCCCTGTAACGTTCACTTAAACCATGATTAGAGACTATATTAATTAGTGGGGAAAAGAAATACAGTGTGCAGATTGAACAACGAATACATGCGGTTACCTGATTCCACCGTGAAGGATGTCCATCGCGACAACTAGCGCGTCGATGAAGTCTCCGTCGGCAGATCCGAGTTCGATCTTCTGTAAGTTTTCGTACATTTCCCACGAAACCAGTTCCATGTAATGCAGCACGTGGATGTGTTGGTATTCTCCATTTCTGGCAAGACGGTTCTCGGTTATGTTTGAGCCGAGAACAACAAGGGCGACTTCATCCTTTGACTCGGAAAAAATCTAAAATCACGAAACGAATTATCAGATAGATTGACATGAACAATTTACAAACGTACTTTAAAATTTTAAATCTAGCTAACAAATATTATATTCCTAAAGTAGTATATAATTAACATCAATTTTTTTACATATTTGAAAATATATCCCTTACTAAAAATACTGCAATTTGCTCCATAAAATTTGTTTTGCTTATTTTTATGAATGAAAAGTGCCTTTTAATATGGAGCAAACTGCAGTATTTTTTTGTTAGAGTAAACAATCTTACTTTAAAATATTATTATAATTATCTGAATATATTGAAAGGAATTATCCCGATTAATAATGAGAACATGACAGTAAATTAAATTTACATTATTTAAAATAGCATGTTCCTAATCAACACTTTAATTAAAATACAAATTATATTTTTATTATTATATAACTAAGTATTAAACACTAATCAGCAGTGTAAGTTTTCATTATTAATAATACAATTACTAAATAATTAATATATAAGAGGGCAATTTAAATTATACAGCATTTATCAATGAAATATACAATTTGGATAATTTGATCGTCCTCAATGAACTTTGTTTTCACCTGACGTTGAAATATTGCTGAAACAATTTGCAAGCTCTTCTTCAACAAATCTTGTCCCATTGATGGCCCAGCGTCAATTACAATGGCCAAAGCCTCCTGTTTATACAGAATATGTCATTAAATTTGCAAATATATCGTTTTACGATCAAATAGAATTCATATTATGGGAACTATGTAGGAATAAGCTTACTTTATTCGTTGCCATCCTGAAATTGAACAGTATAGATCTCCAAAACGGATTCAAACCAGATGAAAACGTACGTCAATTTTCAAACATTGATTATCAGGCCTAAGAAGTGTCCAAACGGTGGCGACCAAATGTCCTACTCCACCTTGTACTTGCTCATTGGTTCGGACAAGGGTTCGGAGCACGTTTGGAGGGCGGAATTGGGACGTCAGCTACTCTCTAAACAGGGTGCCACTTGTGCTATTAGGAAAACCTCCTTGATGAGTCGCGCTCCGAGTGCTATGGTACACACAATTGGCACCCTGTTTAGAGAGTAGCTGACGTCACAATCTAGTGCATCTCAGCCGGCGCGTCGATTTCAATAGCAGAAGAAATTGATGCGATCACGTGATCGGGTATTCGTTATAAATACGCGCATTGGATTCTGGTCGTGTCAAATGGTTGTAGAATTGACGGCGTAACAATATGGTGGCTGTTTCGTGTTTTCAGCGCACCAAGGACGAATCCAACCGAGATACGTGGTTGTAAATTCAGGTTAAATCTCGTTTTTAAAAGCGGAAAAATAATGACTTCCCGAACGACAACCAATTCAAAATTCGTTGACTACTTTGTCGTCTGCGGATTGGACTTAAAATCTGGATTGGAACCCGATCGTCTCGCAGGTAAATTCGATTGTTACATACATTGCAAAATATTTGTCTTGTTTTTCCATGTTTTCCCACTACTAACATCAAATTCTTCCTTCAAACAACAAATAGGCCTAACCATATTCTAAATCCTTCCAGTTCCAATGTAAATTGCGTAAGATTTTATTATATTGGAACAGTGCCCATTTAATTAAAATAATATATATTATTCATAGCTTGGGGAATATGGAAAATAATTATAAACAACATATGATTGTCCCAATTTTTATAGTTCTAGGGGTTTTTCTTTATTGCAATTAATTAAATTGTGTATCGTCCAAGGTTTTATATATTTGTCTTTGATAAGATAGTGTTGCAATTAATATCATTGATTATGTAATTGCTGAATGTACTAGATGTAGGATATAAAGAACAGGTTGGAAAGTAAATACAGATGATGATAAATGACTCATTGGATTTAAGTACTACTGTGTTTAATTCCAAGAAGAATCAAAGGTTGAACTTGGTTTGTAATTTATAAATTAAATATTGAACAGGA
>JAQFZQ010001242.1:0-21043 GCA_034696005.1 Glomeris marginata | reverse complement strand
CATCAACAGCCTCAACATGTCGGGCGACAAACGCGCTCGCCACCTATCGGCGGTTAGGCGAAACGCGTTCCGAGAAAACTTGTGAATAGTGTGTAATATTTTGAAAATGACAATTTTGAAAAGTTTTGTTTGTGAGAAGACAATCGGTGGTTTAAATATACCTATACTTTTTATTTGTTTTTTATGGAAAGAGCCCCTGTTTTCTAAACGAGATACTTGTATATCCATAAATCACGTGATATCTGAGTAGAATCGGATAACTGTAACCAACAGCTATAGTATAATAGTAGGCCTACATATATATTAAAACATGGGAAACAATACATGGAAGCTCGTGTCCCAAGGCTTCAGTGGTTTGTTTTGTACTGATGTAGTCATGCGAGCACCAATGAAATGGTTCATAAAACGATTAACACCATAGGGTGAACAAAAACAGTTGCGTTCATGACCGAAATTTCTCTTGTTATAAGCATGGATAAGCCTATTATGGTACACATGTATAGTGTAATTATTTCACTGTAAGAAAAATGTTGGTCATTATGTTAGTCAAGACTTGTCCTAAAACTGACCAGTTTATGTTAGTCATAATGACCAACATACACCTTGTTGACTAACTTTACTTGATGCAAATGTTAGTCAATAAAGGGACTGACCAGCAAATGTTGGTCATTATGACTAACATAAACTGGTCAGTTTTAGGACAAGTCTTGACTAACATTTGTTGTCATTATGACCAACATTTTTCTTAGAGTGTTCTAACAAGCTGCAACATCAACCCTTATATAATGTGCATGCAGTATGTCCCCTCATATTATTGCCAGTAAACTTCGTTCTCTAAATGTAAAAACAAATAAACAATTTCAATTCTAAAAGTATGCAAAAAATAAGTAATTTATTGTATGTAAACACAGATTATTAAAAAAATATGATTTGTTTGTTAGCATCACTTGCCAGTAAAAATATTTTGCATGCAAACCCAAAAATAATGAAGTAAACATGTTATGCGGGAGGGCGTGGTTTAGCTAATTATAGCGTTATATTTTCAGTTTGGCCACGCCCTCAATCGAACACACTGCAACAATATGGCCATAAGATTATATACTATACATAATAACTGCTTTGACCATTATAGTATAATTGTTCACAAATGGTATTATGTTGATTGCAGTGTTTCTTGCTCATAGTGTGCAATTGCGTAACAATGTTACGCATTGTTGCTCTATACAGTGAGTTTCTAAACCCCATTACACAGATTTCTACTGCACCAGTGACTGTTTGATCACCTTTCACGCTCTGAGATTCCCCTCAATAAAAATGGAGACTATTAATTTTAATCCTTTTAGTAGGGGAAGGTATTATTATATATTTATATGACTTGGATCCATATTCTCCTCCCGCTTTTTGTGACAGCATGAAACATGTGATTGCCACGTTTTTAATTAGGTGCGCAAAGCCTTTGAGATGTACAAAAAATACCTTGGATATGATTTACCATAGTATATTCTTGAAAACGAAAATATTGAGTATTGCAATAATGTAATCATATTAACATTTAAAATATTTTTAAGGAAGGTTATTCCATATGTCCATTAAACGCGATTGAGTTTTCTATAATATGCGACGTTAATTCCCTTGTATCTTATTATCTTGTATTAGCAATTTCAGCATTTTGAAAATATAGTGGACAGACTACATAAACATCATTATGCTGCAAATTTAATGTTCTAACATAATGCCTATATATAACAAACTTGTATAGGCTTATACAGTATGCCATTTGACATTCAAAAATACACCGAATCTCATTTTCATATGGAACCAACCAACAATTTTGAACATCCTATTTGTTTTTCTAGCTTCAGAGCACAACTGGAAAAGTGTCTGATATAGGCTACTGCACAATAATAGTAAACCCTTCTTCTACAGAAAAGTGATTTTATTTATGCAATTTTATAATGATGCCATGGGGTAAGAATTGGCACTGTATGTGCTTCTCCAAAAGACCATCTCGATCCTGGTACCACTATAAAGGGTGATTTGGTGTTGGCTTTTATCGTTAAGTGGATAATGCCGTATTTTCGTCGATTACTCTCGCCCCCCTCTCAACTAACCGACCAACCCTCCCCCATCACATATACATCCTGCCACAGGCAAGAGCCTCAAAGAGAAGCAACGTTTGCGTTTTGTTTTCACACTGGTCCACAAGTTGCCCATTCATGCTGAAAGATGGAACGAAATACGGATCGCGGCCGCCATCTTGCCGGATGGCAAACGTTCCTTTCTAAATTTTTCGAATGCAGTTTTCTTTCTCTCGCCATCCGAAAAGCAAGAGCTGCCGATGATTAGCCATTCAGCACTGTTAACGAGATTATTCCGGTCGGTGGAGCCTGAGGACCATCTGGTGTATGTGTGTGTGTGTGTGTGAAAGAGAAAGAGACAGAGGGGAGGGGCAAGTGACGTCACCAACGTCATTAGCGCGACGGCGCGCCATACTAGATTAAACCTAATTCAAAACGTCCGACTTTCAGTTGATAACTTTTTATAAGGGATTTTTGTGTGTGTATATTAGCAAGCTATATAGTTTTGGGCGGTTTTGGGATTGAATGGAAATTTTGATGGAGTTTAGTCGAACGGCCGCCAGGGGGTGTTTTGTAAGCTGCGTACTGTCATGGCGTCCGTTGTTGCTTTCGATGACTTGTGAAACGATTTACGGCGGACTATACAAGTTACAAACTCCTCTTTGCACCGACAAGATAACCGGTTCCTCGTGTGTGTACCGTCAAAACCCCCCTCCTCCCCCAGTTTGTGATTTCCTTTAGTTGGAACGAGAAAAAAACCAACTTCACCGTCTGCTTTTTCGTCTTTTGACCTTTTTTATATTCGAAGGTGGATCGGTGTGTGCATAGACCATCAAGGGCCATTGTGCTGCACGCATTTATATATGTTTATCTATCGAAGCACGTACGGGGCCCCTTCCTTGCACAGAGGGTCGGATACAGCCAATATTTGATGATAGGCCTATATACCGCTACCTAGTAGCGGTTTTCTTAAAAACCGCTATCGCAACCCAGGCAGTATACTGCGCCCAAAAGAAATCTTTATCAGAAATGATGAAGCCAAGTTATATGTATATAGGCCTAAATATTTATATTTCCCTTTCAATTAACCTTTTTCAGTAAGCAGCCATTGGCTGAAAAACCAATTAAAAATGGCGTCTTTAGTTGGGATGAGGTGGATAAACTGGTTTTCTGCCAACCAGTTTGCAGCTTTATCCCAACTATGGCCTCCATATTGGAAAAAGGCGGTGCTACTGTCAAACAGTGCTCATAGTATAATTTTATAAAAGATAAGACCTTGATTAGACAAATGCTTACATGTTTCCAAATATTCACAAGTTGATGTGCGGGGGTTAAATACCGCGTTTAAATTGTTATCATATAATTACCTTGTAATTTTAGACAGCTGTTCTATAATGTAAATGTTGCAGGCAATTTAAAGATTGAGCTGACATTTAGCATATATCCATGACCTCAATTCTCAACAAATTCGGAACCTCTTCATAAGCTGTGTATAATTTTGGAACTAGGGTGCCAAAGTTCATTTGACCTTGGTCCAAGTTTGATGTTTGACAAAGTTAATTTAACTGAGCAGTGTAATCGTTACACATGTTTTTAAAACAATTTTCCAGAGTACCTACTGTTCGATACCAGCTGTTGCATTGATGTAAGATAATAATAATAATTATGCGCATTTCACCAGATGGCATTCAATGTTCTGGGTCAGTAAATCCAGTATATGGGAAATTATGTTGGGCGGGGGAAATTCACTTCGCTTTATTTTTCACAAATAAACAATGCGTAATGCTTTCAAATGGATGGATCCTTGAATAGCCAAGTCCATTGGGAAGTGTTCTATTTACAAAAGCATAGTGAAGGGGTGAGTGCATGGCTAAAACCCGGTTTTTTAAAAATGTCCAAAAACCCATTTCCGCAATGTCCAAGGAGGAGTTTATTGTTTTCGAGGTCTTTTGTGCATTTCATATCCCCTCTATATGCCCACCAGGTGGCGCGATGTGTCTCGCAACTGCGCAGATTTTATCAGAGTCCCATAAATGTTATGACGTCAATCGCATATTTTCTACAATAATTAAATATCCCGTATTTTTGTTACCGAATTTCTCAATGTTTCGTGTCATATATGTACTGTGCTTTAATTGCGACCACCATGAATTTTAAATGGGAAAATAACCTGGATGTTGCTTAGGAGAAAAGGAAGAGAGCAGCGAGAGGGCGGTGCTGCTGCCGAACACGCCCTCGCAGGCCATCGTGGGCGTGTTTTAGACGTACCAATGAGGCGCGAGTTCGGCACGTGCGTCGTCTCGGCCGCCCTCGTCGACCGCAACAGCCGCAGCGGCAACAAACAAGCGCATACAGTGTACAATCGTACAGTATGGAAGCCTACAAAGATCGGCCCCCTGACTCGGCAAAACTGATGAAAGAGCTCGTTTGTTTTTCACCGTTTCCGTCGCCATTTACTAAAAGCGCGCGAAACGATCGCCGCGCCGCGCTGCGACGAAACTACGCGAACTGGACGTTTTGGCGCGGTGGCGTCAACGCGTCCGTTTTCTCTTCCCGCCCCCAAAAGTTGCACACATGCGCGACAAGTTTCGCATGTTTTCACTTGCGTTTTGACGCGTCTGTGCAATAATAATCATAGTAATAAGAGGGAATATAAAAGAGAAGAAGCTTTAGGAGGTAGCGGTGGGGAGTTTTGTTCCGTCTTCCTTCTTCCATCACTCTCTCCCTTGAACTCCCTTAACATTTTATGGCTTTACAGTTTGTTTGGCCTACACGATGCTTCAGCGCTGATTTATTGCCACAATAAAACGTAATATGATAATCGGTTGACTATTAGGGAACGCGTGCAATATCGCGCCGATTGACGTTTTATACATTCGGGGGAGGGCTAAAGGCGAGGTGAGCAGGTATATAGGCGACCAAACGTCCTCAACCTTCACCCTCGTCATCGGTCCTCTCCTGCTCCTCTCACCCCCTCACCCCCACCCCTCGCGGTCAACATGGGAAAGTCCGAACGACAGCCTCGACCCAGGGGGTGTTGGTAAAAGTTGCCAAGTTGCGCTGTCCTATGTGCGATCGTTTTGCGGGGAGATACGCAGAGAGTGAGAGTATCGGGGTGCTGGATGGTGGTTGGCTAGTTGGTGGAACGGTCGCCAGGGGCAACGAGTCGACTGACAGCTCGTTGTGCAAGGCTTTCTGGGTGTGATTGACAGCGGCGTCTGGTGAGCTGCTCGTAGGGAGGCGAGGCTTGCTGCGTGCGAGGCACGATTCGGGGCTTGGGGTTTCGGTTTGTAGGAGGCCATGCCCGTCCCAGTCCCAGTCCCCGTCCCTCGATTATTACAACCCCGAAGCCCGGCAATGCTTTCCAGCCAAGAACCCGTAGCGAAACGTCGCTTTTCTCCTAGTCTCTCTTCTACAACGACGTGAGTGAGAGTTGTGAGTGCGAGTGGTGTCAAGTGTGAGCACACTTTTTGTACACTTTTCCGAGAAAAGTGTCGGTGTGCAGCCTGAGTGAGAGTCCGAAAACTTGGAACACTTTTCGTGCTGGTCACTTCGACTTTGAAGCACGGTTATGGCCCAGCCGAGGGTAAGTCAATATCTCCGAAGTGTTCAAAAGTTTCTATTATACTTTATGTAGTATAATATACTTTTGTAGAGTGTGTTCGGAGCGATAAGAGCGAAGCGAAATAATGCTGCAACGTAAATGTTGACTGTCTCAACATGTGGTGCTGTTACATCGGTGTTATTTGGGACGTTGCTTTGGTTAACTTTTAAATTTTGTGTGCCAAATTACAGACGCCCAAGGGGAAGGCTTTTGGGGCCCATTTTGGGGACGTTGTTAGAAATTGGCATGTCGAGAGGAAACGGTCTTTTCAGTCAAGGTTGCGTATTGTATACGGAACTTTTGGTCACAGAATATTGTCATTTTTATTTCTAAAATAATTCAGAAAAGGTTCAATTGTTGGATGACTTCAACCGAAATCATGCCCATAAAAAGCATAAAACCCGCCTCTAACATGAAATACATTAACAAATATTGTACCAATATATAGTATGTAACTTATTAAGAAATTACGGTTTTGTTTGTTGATATAAAATTGTAGTTTGTCAGAAAGAAATAGAAAGAATACGATGTTCTATGAAACTGTATTATCCAAATTGTAGTTAATATTGTCATAAATGAAACTGGACAACAAAATTTTTTCACGGTTTTGGCTTTATTTAAAAATCATGCTAAATAATTTTTATATGATTAACAATCCTTAACTTGTGCATGCAAGGAATAGTCCAATCCCGAAATTCCTCGGTTATTATACATTTTATACAATTCCCTATTTTTCTATATTGAGATGTTCATTATTTTTCCCATTAATTTTACCCTGATCATATTCCTCGTATTTTTTGTAACATAATAATTTAATACTGTAATTTAACAAATGAGTTGTCTGCAAAAACCCAATAAATGGATTTTATATTGTATATTCTGACTTTTAGCTCAGTTTTCATGGTTTTCACAATTGAATGGTTCTGTGCAATACATTGGTAAACCGCATAATCTTTGGTTTTATTTTGTGTAATTTCCTAATCAGCAATCACAATGAACAGTAACGGTCACCAGGTGGCAGCAGCAATGTACTGGAAATGAAAATGCCTACAGCATACAAAGTAGTCCTATATATAAAGTGTAGGATGGACAAACTTTCAAATGCGCCCTTATGTGTTTTGCGCTCAAATATGCATTTTGACCTTCACATATATCAATAGGCATTCTTGAATTATAAAGTCGCGTGCAGAAAATGGTTACATAACCCTAAGGTCACATTCCACTCCAGAGTATAGTATGTCCTAAAAGTAGGTATCTGTTGTTGTCCACCCCTGATGCTTTTCAATCCTTTCAAGTCTTAGAACTATGCTGTACACTTTATTTGACAGCACTTATTGTAACGGCACTACTTACGTCTTGCTTGCATTCAAAGCTTTGTATTAGGGTAGCATGTGATTGTAACAGGGGCGCAAGTCGGTGTGTTCCGTGATATTTTTTTGTCAAATGCAGCCTAATAATACTTTATATGGAAGGTCGCAAGATACCTATACCCAAGGCCTAAACTTGAATGTTTCTAGAGTGACTATAATTAATAACACTATGGAATTGAAAGCGAAACGTCAAGTTTTAAAGAATTTCATTGACGAGAGATGCGAATTTAAATGGAAAGTTTCCAATGTTTGTTGCTGCAGTGTTTATGTATCTTGTGGACATCAGACTTACTTTTTGCAAAGTCATTCGCCTGTATTTTGTTCAGGGTTCTTGGAAACTATATTGTAAATAATATACCTACTTACGCCCATGTATGTATGCGAAAGCGTGTCAGTGAACGCAACAGGAGCGTAAATCGGTTATTAAATAGGCTATATGGAACTTTAGGTCAATGTAACAAATGGACAGCAAGATGGTCAGTTCGACCTTATAGGTGGCGCTGCGAACATTCGCATGATGGCACAGAATAATGCACACCGTGTATTATTAGCCGAGATATGTAATTTATATTTCAAAAACTCAGGAAATGCTTTTTAGACATGCTTCAGTCATTTTAAGCGTTCAGTGGCGTGAATTAATGTAATGACGTGTTGGCAACTTGTTTTTTGTAATAATATCGCTATTATATCCCAAAAATAGACACGTGCGAGTTTTCAAATTCTTCCCAAGGAGGTTTTCGGTGTCATAAATCTGGGGAAAAATTTGAATACTGCATTTCATAGTGCAATATGGTAACCCAACCAATAAAGGAAATTTTATTGAGCTCGAACACAATGTGTTCTGTAATTTTACAACTCACATTATATGACAACGAGACATTCTGGTCACTGTATATAAAAATTCATTTTATTGAATATCACGCATATGGAATATTCAAAATATTATATGGGACTTTTCTCAAGTTCATTCCAGTGAGGATTACCCATGTATTGCATATAGAAACTATTCATTTGGCCGAAACGTTTAGACAATTTAAGTGGGAATTGGTCATATCATAACTATATTTCATGTAGTAATATCAAATGGGATTTTGCGGAACGAAACAATATTCAAAGTTTGTGAGTAAATGCACTTGAAACCTAAAATTTGTTCTCGGTGGCCAAATAAAATCAGTGTTGCATGGCGGAAAAATATTTTTTACTTGTATAGGTGCTGTAAATGCACAAAGGCAAAATTCTTGAAGGAACATAACTGTACAAAATACACATTTTACTCGTTTGTGGTTCAGTTTCATATTTTTCTTAATATACGACTATTTTTTGCAATAAATTTATTTAATTGCCAGCAAACGATTTATCTTATTTACATTTTTTTACATTGTCATTTAAATTCCTGGAATACATGTATTATAGGCCAAATATTAGTTAAATGTGGGCACAAAATAATGTCAAGTGAATTATTTCTACGGACCTATCACAGCACTTTTGCCGTGTAAATTAAATTTATCCAATGAAATCAAAATAACGTTTCAATATAAAATTGAATTGCAGCCATTTTAGGCACTTTCCATGACAAAAAGTGCTGTTGATATTACAAATTTGTCTTTGTTGATTGTAATGTTAGAGTTGATATAAGACCAAATTCAGAAAGTCTAATGGAAATTCTATTTGGGGTGCAGTGCTCGCCATTGTGACAGTCATCCCCTGTCAGCTGACTGTCATAATGGCGAATCTTAGAATTTTACCGAGGAAAGTATGGGCATAATTAGGCTGCTTGTTTGGTATTTTGTTTTTCGGCGGGGATTGTGTTTAATTACAGCAAAAGAGAATGACTACAAAAGAAGTGTATGTTTTTAGGAGTCTTTTATCGCGAGACACGATCCCGTTTTGTGGCACGCGTGCACATGTGCGACGCGACGCTTCACATGCGAAAGTGAAAGTGTCTTGTCTTTTGAGGCCGTGATTTATTGTCGCCGAACGACGCGGTGCGTCGCCCGCATCGCTCCTGTCGATTCGCTCGAAATTCGGTGGTGCCGCGCACGCCGTCCGGCGACCGGCCGTCTCGTCAAAAACGCCGGTCACCGGTGCGGCCTTGCGCCGGCCCCATCCTCATGTTTTCTCGGCGTCGTCTGCGTTTCCTTGGCCGGTGTTGTGGTCGTTGTGATAACCGTTGTTGTTGTTCTCTCGGACGCAGTACGATGACGGCCTGCAGCACTACGGCACGATGGACGTGTCGTCGTCGATGTACGACCCGCACGCGGCTCACCGCCCGATGCCGCTGTCGCACAGCCCGCACATGAACCACGGTCACGCCATGCACCAGTATCACCACACCAACCATGTCTCGCCCATGCAAAACCACGTTATGGGACCGGTGACGGACGTTCACAAACGAGACAAGGACGCTATTTACGGGTCAGTATTGACGAGGGCGGGTTACACGAATCGTGCGTCGTCTGCTCCGTGCGTGGAACGTTTTCAAGAAAGCGTTCTTTCTACACGGCATTCAAATTTTGAAACGCGACGTTTCGATCGAAGCAACGGCCGTTTTTTAGGCTTAAAAATCAACGAGCGGCGCGCGCGAGAACTACGCCGAGAAAAGACGACGACGGCGCCGCTACCGTAGCCGCGTGGAACGGGTGGAATGAAATGAAGATAGCGCGGTAATAAATAGGGAATGGTGTGTAAAAGAGGTGTTTTAAGGAGGTGTAATGAAAGAAAAGAACGAATGGGGCAAGCGCATTGACGTAAAGATGGCTGACAGCGCGCTAGAAGAGAGAGTTGTTTTGGTGGTGCGGTCGTTGCGGTAGTTGTAGTAGTTGCGACGCGACTGTATGAGGATTGGGGTAAAAACGTTTTAATGTGTGGTTGGATTGGATTGTCTGATTACAGGCATCCGTTGTTCCCGTTGCTGGCCCTGATCTTCGAGAAATGCGAACTGGCCACTTGTACGCCCAGGGAACCCGGTGTGGCCGGTGGCGACGTTTGCTCCTCAGAGTCATTTAACGAGGACATCGCCGTCTTCTCCAAACAGGTTATTCTTGCGCCGATTCAAAATTCCTATTACCTATTCGAGGGGAGAGTTTCCCGCCCTTGGAAAAAAATCCGAGACCTAAACGTTGATTTTTTGTTTTGGAAATTTGTGCAATGATTTCACCCCAACTTGTAGCTTTTTTCCACGTGTTTTTTTGTCTGGTTTCGAATTGGCAGAAAAACCGGTGAAGAAACTCTTGAGACAAGTTTTGGGCGTTATAACAAAAATATAAACGCTAATAACGAGGTAATGAACGATTTTGCACATGTGTAAGGGCATGATGCTCCCTCTGGTGGTGTCAGATGCAATTGCAACTTTGTGTTTGCATATCCATAAAGAATTAAATAATCTCAGAATAAATGCAGTATCAATGAGACACTGTGAGGAATTCTTTTTGCATTTTTGTACATTTGAAATTTTATTTTGAATCTTACATTTCATGAAATTTAATTCCCAGAATTGATAAGGGAAAGTCACCATTCCAATTGGAAATCAGTTGTAGAGATTTCACAGTCATTGTTCGTTAATCTTGTGTAAAATTGCTTCCTAAGTATTTCCAAAGAAATATTGAAACATCAGAAAATGACTAAAACATGTGCAAAATGCAAATGTGTTGTAGTGAACGTCTGGTATAGCGTAAAACTTAGTTTTCGAGCAGCTAAAGTCATGCAGGGATTTTGAAAACAGATATCAGTTTGGAATTATGTATCTGGAAAGTATTTTAGGAAAAAATTAAGGAATTTAAAAATGCGAAATAGGCTACTGGGAACATTTTTTATTCTCAATCACCTGTTCAAGGAGCACAAAACTAAGTAATTTTTTAACAAACAAGTATAGTACAAGGTCGGGTGAATTGGTGTTCAAGATAATTATTTAAAATGTTACGAGTAAATGATGAGCTCTGATGACTGTTCTATATATTTAGATCCTTCCAAATAGTATTGGAAAGGCTGATTACTTTTTTAATACAGGACAGGATTTCCATCTGTCTGTTAAACTTAGAAAACTTTGTATAAAGTAATTTAGTAAGATAATAAATCCAGAAGGTGTTAGAATAAATATATTATTACAAATTTTAAGCGCATAAGTCGATTGAATTTGAATACAATTATCAAGAAATTATAATATCCGTAGAAAATTTAAAAACGAACCATGTATAGCAACCAGTAAAAATTCAATTAATTGAAGCACAGCTTCGAAAATGAATCAAGTAACATTTTGACAAGAATGAGTTATTTTGTAAAATAACATTTCTGACTCAGCCCTGCATCGTTCTCGATGGTTTTTATTATTATTGGAGTACTATTTTCTTGAAATCCTGGAAATATACTGGAATTTTGTCCTAGTCCAGGAATTGTATCATTTTATGACACTTTGCATAATTTCATTTACTGATTTCTGTATTGACTATTCCTTTTCTAAACTACTTGGGACAAAATGCCAATTAAGCATGAGACTTTGTGAAATTCGATGGTTAATCAGTATTAAAGGGATTAGTGTGGTTTGTTATGTAATTATCTTTCACTTCATATATTTTGTGTCCTGGAAAACAGTTACAAATATAATTGAAAATACTGGAATTTTGATATGAAAGTTTAGTGACACACCCTGATATAATTCCGGGTTTGTTCTTTCTTTCTCAAAACAACCAAAACGCAGTTGAATAGTTTTTCAGGACTGTGCATCATCTGTTGCATTGAGTATAATGTCGATTTTTGAGTTATGGATTTTTTTAGCATGATAGTACTTTCTTTTACGTATCAGTCAGTGGGTTATGACTTTCACGTAGTTTGTAGGCAGTAGTATATTAATGTTGTTGTTGGAGGGTTCAAATTTGGCATTGGTCTTAATGCTACCACGTTTATAACAAGTGTTGTGCCCATATAGCGTCACCATTGATTTTTGGAGAGGAAGGCCCCTACTTGGGTTAATCGGTTTTCGAGTGTTTGGAATAGACGAAAGCGGGTTTGCTAAAGTCCCCATTGTGTCCATAATTCCATGGAAAAACACAATTGTAGTATATGGATGTAATATGATGCTCTCTTGCTCGATTTCGGGCCCATTTTCACTCACTCACTGACTTGACTGACTGACTGAATTGAATGAATGCATGATTCTGATTCTGTGGTCTTCTCACTTTACAGATCCGGTCGGAAAAGCCCTACTATGTGGCCAACCCCGAATTGGACAGCCTGGTTAGTGTAGTAATTTTACTGTATAGGACATTTGAAAAGCTATCTCTGGTGCTTTTCGTTTCTCGTGTCTAAAACTCGATCTTATTTCATGTTCTCTGTCTGTGTCAGATGGTGCAGGCCATCCAAGTGCTACGCTTCCATCTGCTGGAACTGGAGAAGGTAAGCCGAACCATTTTTTGTTAAAGGTCCTCTTGGGGATAAAACGTGCCTTGATGCTCAGATGAGAGTGGCATAAACGGTGCACCACTTGGGCGGTGGTGTACTTTGGTAGGGTATACTTTGGCGGTGGGACCCAACATGCAGTTTCCCTTATCCGGTTTTCAGCTCTATAAACCGATATCCAATGCTCATTTTGCATATGGCCTCTTAATGTTCATGGAATATATTGTTTGGTTGTTGCTATAAGCACCACTATGTTTAAAATTTGGCCCCATGTTGGCCATTTAAAGCGAGATTTACTTTGCATTCAGTGTGATCGCATTAATTAAGCAGAAACTGATGTGTTTATATAGGTCCATGTGCTTCCTGTGGGAATTGAAAGGGAAGGAGTTATTTAGTCGGCCCAATTGTATCATAAACCAATGATTTCCATGGCATCACTGCACTTCCTGTCCCATTATCTATAGATCTACAGCAACAACACATCTTGCTTCATGTTTCTCGGTTTAGTTTAATGGATAATAAGTGCTTTTCGACAGTTTTGTATTTTTATAAGTGTAAGTTTGGTTAGTTGTTAGCTGAATAGAGTTGGGTTCGGTTCGTGGAGGGAAGGAAATGTGTTCGGATAAGTGAGTGTGCTGGAAAAGTGCACGCTCGGTTTCATGGTGTGGGGTGGTGTTTGTGCCAGGGGAGTCCCTTTTGGTGTTGCAGTTGCTGCAGAGAAGGCTGGAAAATGAGCATAGCAGTTGGCGTTTGTGTACAACCACAATGGAGCTGCTGCCTGCCAGTGGAGCAAGGGTGTTCAACAACAGCCACAGGAGGGTCCATACAGGGAGAGGAGGAGGAGGAGGAGGAGGTCCTAGCACAGGAACCTCGGAGGCACTGGGGGGAGGGTGTTTTTGATTTGTGGGTGGGTTGCTTCTCACGGCTCAACTTTTATACTATATGTACCACCAAGAGTTGTGAAAGAGATGCTCTGTGTGGTCGGCTCCAAACTCTGCACTGTTCTCCTCTGTGTGAAATTCTGTAAAAGCAGCAGTTATTTATCTGTCGTCGTCGTCGACGAAAACTTTGCTGCGTAAAAGACGGTAAAAGATAGGTTTTTTGGTTTAAGGAGGAGTTGGTTGAGGAAGAGGAGGAGGTTGAGGGTTGCTTGCATCTATCCATGTGTGCACCCATCGAGGGGGAATAGAGAGGAGAAGGAGGAGGAGGCTGATCTCGAGTTTCAGACGGCATGGTGTCTAGTTTTCGACGGAAACCAAATGTCTTCTTGGTTTTGGTGGTGGCCGGAAGTTCGCCCCAGTCCCTTGCACAAAAATTCTCCTCCTCATCCTCCGAAAAACCCATGTGTGTATATACTGTCTGTTGTGCGTGATGCACCTCCAGGGCAAGTGTTGCCCATAGTTGGCATGACAAAAGGACGGTGATGAAGGGAGAAGAAGAAGAGGAGGAGGAGGAGGAGGGGAACAAGAACTTGGTGTTTCTTTTCTTGTAGGTTTTTAGTTAGTTGCACATTTCGCTGTTCTTCCACTTGTACAAGCCCCCCCTGCCAGCCACATGCATGTCTTCTGTTTTCTTTAGCGTAAGTTGCTCCACCAGAAGTTCCTCTATACTCGTTTATACATTAGTATAAAGGAAGGATGAGGGTTATTTTTTGTTTGTCATGTTCCAGATTGACCAGAATGAAAGTCGAGAATATTCTGTTTTGTTTCTTTTAACCCCGGAAGGAAACCAGGTTCAACAATTGCACTGTTTCATGGGTGAATTTCAAGCATATCCCAGTTTGATTACAATAATTAATTATACACGTGTATTGCTGTGAAGTTGTGACCAAACTGAGTGACTAGCAGTGAAAGCATTATATGACCGTGGTTTGAGGAAATGTAAACAAACTTATTACATTTAGTTAAAAATATAATGACTTCACAAGTCAAGTTTTAGTTTTTTTGATGGGTCGGGGTCAAGATTTACATGGGAAAGTTTAGGGAAGTTGGTCTAGTGATTTAAATTTAAATAAATTGTATATTCATGCAAACTGAAAATCTTGAGGAAAACATGTTTGTGAAATATTTTGGAAGAAATTTAGTGTGCGATTCATACACGGTATGAACCACAGTCACGTTTTTCACTTTTCTTTCATTTTGAAGAGTTTGAAATAGTAATTTTATGGTTTCTGGTGTTTATTTTTTAGTCGTGCATAATTTGCAGGAAGTAAAAGCATTTATATTTTAATATTTTGTAGGGATATAATTTCTGAAATGGCATGCAAACATTACATGGATCTACCCTGAAATTTAACCTAGGCACACTAAATAAAATAAATCTCTTATGTAAAGTAGTAAAAAAGTTTTCAGCATTCGCAGTTTCGCATTTGACAACAAATAGCCTCAAAAATCCAAGTGCAAATAATTTTGTTTACCAATTTTCCAGAGATTGTTTCAATATAAACTTGCTTTGTTCATGGTTTTACTTTGAGCACAGGATAAGTTTCAAGGTACCTTTTAAAACCATGTTGGTTAACCTTTGAAATTAAGTAAATGTCGCCATTAAAATAGATTAAAAGTTAGAATTCTTTAACATGATTATGTTGAATGAAACTTCCGTTTATAATACATGACAAAACAGGCTGTAATGTAATTTTTGTTGAAAGTTTCAGTGAACATTTAATTGTGGGACCATAAAATATGGTTGATTTATGGAAAATTAATTGCAGAGGAGTTACTTAACAAAAGAATTAACGGAACTAATAATTTAAGCATTATTATTATTATCACCCGTAATCACGAAAATTACCTTTTGAACTGCACCCACTTGGGTTATACCAGTGTGAATTATGTCCGGAACAAGTTTGTTTCATTATGGGATCTTATATACGTATACAGTATATATAGGATTATGAAGATCTGAAATCATTGAAGTGAAATGTAGGCATAAAAATGTTCGCATTAAAAGACGTTCGTAACTCTGGGTATTATGACTTTTTAAATTATACTAGATTATAGAATTTTTCAGTTCACATTATGATCCGTATGCAAGATATAGTATACACAAGTTGCAATGGGCATTTGATGTAGGCTCATTTTTTGCATAGGTACTATATGGAACATGGCAGCTGCCAAAATATGTAACTGTGCGCATTTCCAAGTGGATGAATTTTCCAGTCGTCTCTTCATCCGAAGCACTTTTCGAAATTCGTCAATTTTGGGTTTATTCAGGCTTGACAGGGCATGGAAAAAGGGAAAAATGAAAAAAAAAGAAGGCAGTAAATTTCTTCAAACGAGATTCCGTGAGAGGAAATCTTAAGTAGAAAGTGACACATGATCATGAGATTGACGAATTCCTCTCATTTTTTTACCCTCTCCATTTTTTCCCTTTTTGCCCCCTTCAATCCGGTGCTAAGAAATAAAAATCATTTGTGTTTCGTTTAGTAAAAGAGACGTTAAAATTTTCTTTTGCCAAATGCTTATTGCATATTGTATGGGAAGCCAAAGGCACATGAAAACAGAAGTGTGCACGTTATGGGCCCATAAAGTCTTGTTTCTTTTTTTACTGGGAAAGGCTTCGTTAATTATTAATTCAGTAAAGGCAACAATAAACTTAACGACGTCCTTTTGCTTATAAATTGGGAGCGAATTCCAGATTTATCATTTTTTTTCTACTTTGCTTTTTTTTCTGTGTGTAGTATTTTGGTCGAGAGCAAAGGAAAATGGCGATAAGTTTTGTTGGGCTTTGAATTTTTATCTGCGATTTTAATGGCCGTTGCACTGCACCGAGTTAGCAGACTTTCCTTCTTCCACTGTTCCCTATGAATGTTTTATCAAAGCAAGTCAGCGATATATTGATAACCTTGCAAAACTTGTTTCTACCAACATGTGTGTACAGTGTGCCATTCCAAATACATCACGTATTCAGTTACATGTACTGACCAAACTTTTTTTCCCCAGAGAAAATTGAATGCTTTTGTCTGTTTATTTGCGGATAAAATCAAGCTTGTATTATGTACACGGGTTTAAGGGAGCTTCCACACATTATGTCATTCCTTTTGTTGTGCAAGTGGGTATATGGAGAATTACTGGTTTTATATAACGTGATCCAACATGAAGATTAAATAATTAAAAATACATAATGAAGGGGAAAGAAAGTGCATTAAGGATGCATGGCACATGATTCGCTTGATGAAACAGTGTTGTATATGCTATACTTGTTCATTCAGTTGGCGGCCATCTTGTCATTTTGAGGAAACCATAGCTGCGAGCGAAATTATTTATATTTGTTGATTCGCAGAATCCCATAATTCACCACCAAATTTTAATATTTAAATCTTCACCGATGAAGAGAGAGTTGCATATCAGAAAAGTGATATGATTTAATGTGTCATTACGTGAAAATTAGCAATTTCTTCCAGGCCCAAAGCTATTTCTGTACGTGGAATATTTAAATTAATGCGTTTCATACGTAAAATGAATAATATTTAATCCTTTTTTGTGTGTTTGTGTATAAAAGTTTAACTGTTTTTGACTAGGGAAATATTTCAAGAGGCTTTGCTCGAACAATAAAAGCAGACTTAAAATTCCTAACCAGTATACATGCCAACAAAAGTTTTTTTGAGTTGGTCAATAGTTGCAAAGCTTTTCCTTATTACAGTTGCAGGTGCAATTTTACAGTTTTGCTGATATTCAATATGGATAAATGCAAGAGTTTTACATTTAGAAAAGGCACATAAAAATATTTATGACGCTGTTTGCGTATAATATATTGAAGGGGAATAAATATGTGAACGTTGTTGTTGTTGGTTAAGTAAATCGATTGAAAGTTGTAGCGTTTTGGGAAACGGCCCATCAGATGGGTGAGCATGATTATAAAATTGACATTGGGTAGGGTATATATGGATGGTCCCCTACGTGCGGTGGGAATGCAAGTGTTTTGCTGAGATGGCAAATGGCTGGTTGCTAATGAAATTCCTCTGTGACGTTTCGATATTTTCAGGTTCACGAACTGTGTGACAATTTCTGCCATCGGTACATCAGTTGTCTTAAGGGGAAGATGCCCATTGACCTTGTGATCGATGAAAGAGATGGAAAAGCATCAGATTTGGGAGACAGCAACAACAACACTGGCTCTAGGGCACAAAGTGCAGATGCTGGAAGTCACACAGACAATGCCAGTACTCCTGACCAGGTAGGCTTAAAGTCACTTACAATTTTTATGACTAAATAAATATATAAACTGAAAATAACTATAGGCAGTACAACGGGGTTTTATTTGATTTGATTTAAAATCAACTCGAGGGCCATCGATTATCATTGCATTGAAGGAAAATACACAATTTATATTGTTATTTCAGTTTATAGCTATAGTGTGTACCATGTGCTTGCTATTTATGTAATGGGAACCATTCAAAAAGCAGGATTTGAGTGTATACTATTTTGTTGAAACAAAGAAACTGTTCAGGGGTTTTGAAACGAGCTTGATAAAATCGTTTGCAGCTTAAAAAAGACAGTGCATGACGACAGTTTTTTATTGCATGTCTTTTCCTAATCTTTCCTGCGCAATTCATCATCCCACTCAAACATTTTGATAATGACACTTGGCTATACATAGAAACCGGTTCTGGTGAAAATGTAAAAAGAAACTGAATTTCGGTGAACCAAGATTCAAGGTTTGTAGAGAATTCTTTCTGCTGTATGCAATATAGTTTGACCCAGTCATTTACTGATGCAGAACGAAACAAGGGTTTTACCCTCATGAAATTACACGATTTCCTAGAAAAGGAATTAAATTATAAAGTAAAGTCCCGGCTGAAAGAGAGAGAGAAAAAATACATAGGGCCACTTATTTATTTAGCGTTACATAGATAAACATTGGGAATAAGTTTGCTAAATAATAAACTGTATCTTGGTGGGACAAAGGATACATAATGAAGTTTCACAGGGTTTGTATAATGTTAGCATGAAGAGTGCATTTTTGCTCTAAAGGACTCCCCCAATAATGGCCGGTACCTCATAAAAGACACACTTCACTATTCTCCACCCACCTACTCCCTTCGTGTTTACATGGTATACATGTGCTGTATAGAGAGAAAAAGGTGTTTCAAGTATATAACAGTGTTTCCCTTTTTCGAACCAGTTTATGAAAACCCTTTGAGCACACTCTATCCAAATAAAGAACGCACTGTATATATGAAACAAGCAAGAGTTATGGCGGAGTACTCTAAAATCAGTGCAAATAAATTAGGGATAAATATGAATTAATAAAGAAGAAAGTAAGCATTGTATACAGTGGGTCATCAAAAGTAGTTACTTATATTCCTTTTAAAAAACACTTTTGCACCATTTCGCTAGTTTAACCTTTTAGAAGAGCAAAATCTAAATTAAACACAAATTTCATATTGAAAATTGCTACGAGTTATACAGGAATGTAATGGAAAAGGGATGTAATTAGGCATCCATCCCTATTCCAACATTGTAAGTATATTTCTTATAAACCCTGAAATTGGGTGTTAATATCATGTAAAATATTATAATAATGTCCTATACTCCTTTAGAATTATTTCCATTATGAATTAGCTATTTTAGGGCTCCATGAAAATGAATGAAATCGAAATAGGTTAGGTAGTAATTGTGCAGTTATATGGGTATGTACTGTATACATTATTAATGAGATTTCGTACTAGATAATCGAAAAACGATTCAACTGCTTTTGGGATGTTCCGATAAAAACATTTGTCACTTCATAAATAATAAAACTATTCAGAACGTTGCAGTGCTGGATCAGGAATGTTATTTTGCAAATGTTAATCCATTTCGTCAAGATGTTAGTTGAATCGTTTTTATGGGCTGTGCTTCAGTTATTATTCCACTGTTGGAAAAAGTTAGAATATACTATAGTGCAACTTTACCGTTGCAATGTTGGGTTGGTTGTGTGGAGGTTTTTACTGGCACCACCACCACCACACCCCCTCCTCTTTTCCCTTTTGCTTCTCCTTCTCCCACTTCTCCCCAACTTGGTTGGCACGCAACGCCATTTCTCCCATCCACCTCCATCTGTCATGGGGAGGAGACCTGTCGGGTGGCAAGGGGTGGGGGAGCTTGAGGGGGGGTATGTCCGAATTCCTGAGCACCAACCGCGCTCGCCTTGCTCTTCGAAACAACATTTGAGCTAATTTAAGCCTCGGGGCTCGCAAAAAGCCAAGGAAAAGGGGTCGAGCGATTCCAGACGACGCTGGTTGAGCAGCGCCACCTTGCGGCCAAGCGAAATAACGTATTGGGCGCAGTATGCGAGCTTGCAAACCGAGTTGAAAAAGTGGGAAAAAAAGGTCACAGAGGTTACACAGTCTTTTCGGTTAATGACCGGCTTGAAATCGGAAACGTTGAGTGAGTTAAGTTAGGTGGTCCGCTACTCCCTCCTTCCACCCCCATCTTTAAGCCGGGTTAGGGATTAGCCTGCTTCAGGGTTAAAAACGATAGAAATCTTTCGAGGGAGAGTTAACAAATTACGTGATATCTTGGAAATGAGAATACGAGGCATAAATTTAAGGTGAAAGTTGTTAAAAATGTTGACTAGCCTGAAAAAGTATAATGAAGTTGAAAGGGATAGTGTTCAACTTTTGAGCGTTGGGATCATAACGTAATTTACGCACGCTCCCCGAGGCGTGTTTTCATCGTGTTGACACGAGTTCTCCTTCTGCTTTGTAATTTTTTTTACCCTGCCTTGTGCTCCCACACACACACGAAACACATTAATAAATTCCGATGGGCCGTAAAAGAGACGAACGACAACGTGTCTGTTTTCTTGCTTGTCCCGATCGCATTCCTTGACCCGATCGTCTGCATCGTATATCGAGTGAGCCTCGACAGGTAGCGCCGCCTAGCGGAGCGTCAATGCAACCGTTTTTGCTTGTCGAGCGACTCGAAGCCGATCGTCTCCGATAGGAGGAGCACGCATAAGGAAAAGCCATTAAACCAGCACTTTTCCATTCCTTTTCTTTCTCTTTTCTGTTCCCTCTCTCAACTCGACCGGGGGCTGGGGCATTTGGCTGGGGCCCCATTCTTTTGCCAGTCAAAGAAGCCATTTTTGAAGGGATATACTATTCGGCTTTGTCCGAGGCGATTTAAAGTGGCGTTTAGGGCTGATAAACGGGTCTCCTGGTCCAAGTGGCACGGAACGAGCAACGGGTCAGGTGGTGGGAGGGGCGGTTTTACGCGCCGCCCACAAGTAAAGTAGGCAAGGGGCCTCTTAAGCCCCGCGGTCATCGATCCAACTCCAAAAGTCCCCGTAGAGGAAACTGTAGTGGACAACCGATAAAAATGCTCGGTTACATATGGGCACTGCCTAAAACTTTGTGATTACAAAAGCAGGTCGCAAGAAAGAAAAGCTAAAAGGTGTGCTCACCTGAAAGTAAAGGCAATAAATACAGTCAGGGGAAACTTGGGTCCGTTATGGTACTGATGGGACTATTTCTCAATGGAATATGAACACTGTTTTAGATTTGGTAATAACTTTTCTTTGAAATATAGAGAATATTTTACATTAAAGGTGAACTGACAGCGAATCCTAACACAATCATTTGTTTGTGAAAATCGACAAATAAAATCACAAATAAT
>JAQFZQ010001241.1:0-21055 GCA_034696005.1 Glomeris marginata | reverse complement strand
AAGTGTAGCAGGCATCCTGCTGGTGATAACACAAAAAGAATTTCTACAATGCAATGGTAAACAACAGAGATATTAATTTTTTGGCGTTTAATTGTTTACAGACATTTTCCTTTCAAATTCAATGGCCAACAAATTCAGATGTAAATCTTGCAAATTCCTTATATATCACAATTTCGTTTTTACAATGTTATTTTGGAAATATTGTATTATAATAAGTTTATACTATATACATCTATAATTTTTAAGTCCCCATTTCTGCATTAAGAACGCGCGCTGAATATCGGGGTGGTGTAAAGGTCATGTAGGCCATAGAGTTGCTATTGAAAATTACACTGTAGCTGTTGCTATATACTCCCAAAGTCTAATCACCGCGGAGTAAATCATGTTTAATACCTAAAGAACTGGGGGACATGACTTGGTTCGGAAGCGATATCGTCAATCTTTGATGCGGATCGGAGTAGTGCAGCAATATATATGGTAACCGCAAAACATAAAGCGCAAGCCCTAAAAACACAATAACAGGCCTGGAGGATGTTGGATCGGATGCAACGAGGAAAGAGTGTAATCAAGGAGCATGTGACCAACATCTTTTGCCAGTAGCTAATAACTCTGGCCGGTCGGGAGCGTGCGATAAGGGCTTCAGCTTTCACCCTGACCTCTCACCTTGCTCCTAGTTTGCGTGACTCGAGATTCAGTAGCGTCTATGTCTCTCCTCTCTGCAAGTTTAAATATATACACACACCTGCTGCTATCTGTTGCAAGTTTCTCTACAGCAATGTCATTATCGTATGCTGCTGAGGGGCAGGCCTTCGCCTATGGGGGCGGATGAGGGTGAACCCTATAACCCAACCCCCTAGGGCTCCCGTGTTCAGCTTGTGCACGCTCCCAGGGTTAAACACAAACTTTTTTACATCTTGCGTGCTTCACTTTTTAAGTTTATGCTCCTTGCATGCATGTCTACTGCTTTTTGTTATACAATGCAGCATTTTGGCTACACTTTACCAACCCAAACTATCGGTACGTTTTCAAATTAGGACCAGTATACCTACGTATATTGCAGCAACACATTGGGGCAGTGTATAGCTGTTCTTTTTTCAGAAATGTAATTAAATGGCAGTTAAACGAATAAATAATTAATCGAATCATTGCTCCATGGGTGACGCCTAAAGGGTCAATTTCTTGTGTAAAACATGGAAAATGTTTTAAATGCTCCTCCACTCACCCAAGTTACTTTTAACCTGGCAGTGGCGCCACCTATCCATTACACTGATCCCATCAAATTTGCATTCAAACTTTGCCTCCATCCTCCAGCCTTCCATTTAAAATTCGATGGTAGAAGGCCATTATATAGTGGGACTCGCTCACAAGTTGGCTGGATCAGTCAAATGTACTCTGTTGTGTGCAACGTTGTCTATTCATTTGAGTGACGTTTTGATTGCTAGCACAACTCTCATTTCATGCGAACATGTTACTTATGTAGTTGAGCAGAAAAGCACATGATAATTATACCAATATCAACTTGAGTAATAGCGTACTATATACCTGGAATGTACACATGCAGACACAATTAGTTCATGTGGTATAAACGTGTATTGAATAAGAGCAGTTTGTTTAAATAAATATGCAACTAATTTTACATTGATAAATTTCCCTAGATTATACATAAAAAAGATATTCAGGCAATCCGAATAGAAATAGGTCCTTTAGCTTTCTTGCAAAAGCAAGTCATGCATTTTAATATACAGGTATTCCCCAAGGCACGTACAGGGTGGATAAAAATACGTATCTTTTGTTAATACTAGCTTTTTACGCATGATATATGTACATATAAAAGAGGAAGTTGTATGTGCCCTTTCAAATGTCAAGAAAATTCACAAATTTTGACCCATGCATCCGCCATGCATCCGTCTCAACTTTTCAGCATTTGCTATACATAAATATATAGGGCACAATTTCGAATTAGGCGCTGCAGTGAAGTGACACCTCATTTATTGCGGGTTAGCACAAGGGCAGTTTGCAACTACAACTTGCAGGTTTATTTTCACTGCAGCGCACAGCATTCATCATTTCAAAAAAAGTTTCTCAAATGTTTATAAATGCACCAAACTTGCTGAAAATATTTATATCAACTAAATCGGATGCACTTTTCAACCGCGTAATTTGAAATTGCATGCCTCATCTGGCACGGTTGATAAGTTGGAACACGGATAACCTTGAAACAAAGGTCAAGGTTTGACAATTTTTGGCAACATTTGAAAGGACGCATACGACCCATTTGTCGGCAGTATTTACTTTTTATTAATACATATCATGCGTAAAAAGCTATTAATGAAAGATATACTTTTATCCACCCTGTATATATATATACCAAATATTGCTTTGCCAGCACAACCAATATGGGAAATTATATAACGTCCGATTCTATTAACAAGTTGTTGAAATAATTAATCTAACATTCGTAAATTGCTCATTTATGGAAATGAACGAATTAAAATGTACTGATAATACAAATGGAAACGCAATAAAAGTGTCGTGCAATATGGTTGGCATTGGGAATACTGATGTCACCTGACGTTTTTCTATGATTAGCAAACCTTACAAATTTAGACAGCTGCAAAACAAATCCCTTCACCTAAGTATATGGCACATGCTATACGGTTCCACCCTGTATAATAAACCACCAGGTAGTATTTTTAACTACAGCAATGCACATAAACACATAAAACTGCGAAAAATAAAGTCGCAAACTGGGCTCCATCTTGGCAAAGGACCCAATGGAAGAAGATGCAATGAAGTTCTTTGTGTGCAAAGATAGAAGGGCAGCAGGAAAAAACGAGTTTAGAAAAAAGCAGGGAGAAAAGTGCAGTCATGGGTCGGCAAGGGGTCATTGAAGATAGACTCTTCTTGCTTTTGGCCGTTGCAGAGTGCAATTCTAGACCCGTTTTGTCTTGGGGTCCCTCCCTGCATTTTTTATTGCGGCTGTATGGTTACACTCGCATTATAAACTCGCGTATAATGTGCTGTACAGCCACCCCTAAAAATCACGCTTGCCCCCCACCCTCCTTCTAACAAAAAACAACACCAGCGAGGGGGTGGGAGAAGTAGATTTGCCTCTGGGATATACGAGGGAGGAAATTAAGGGAGAACCACTATACACGAGGGTAAAATTAGACGAGTAAAAAAAGATGCAGGGCAGGTACGTGTGCACCCGAGGCTAAACAACAACTACTGCAGGACTGTAGTGATGCCATGAAATCTAGGAGAAAATAGATCACAGCTGTTGTTTTATGCCTCTTAATAATTATGATCAATAGCAAAACGAAAGACTTTGATAGAAACAGTGCTGACTTCACTTGAGGATCTCAAACTTGATTCCCTAGAATCCGAAAATGCGAACAAATTACAATAGCTTTAATTTAACAAATGGATAATTAACGTATAGGGCCTACCTTTAAACAAAAATTGGTCAGAATGAGATGGTGAACAGTTAGTGATCACTTTGTTAATCGTATTCCAATATTTCAACTATTAACTTCACTGCAAAATAAACTATACCTATGTATACGTTAAATTGTAATGACCATGAATAAAATATTCAAGGTCACTGTGTCGCTAACTTTGGAGCGCTATATGGTGGAATTAACATGCACCTTTAATACAGATAGGAAATAACACTGGAGCTCAAACAAGATATTGCGATGATGGCCAGATTTCCCAACCTTCCTGAATTTCCGTTGTGACTTTGTTCAAAACAGTAAGTCTAATAAAAAAGGATTTTTCGATTAATGGCAATTATAGTATAATTTTGAAAGGATTAGTTAGTCGAGTCTTGCTGTTATCCAGAACCCCGGATGCAAATTTATGGAAAATATTCCTTCTTGCATTTTTATATCATTCAATAACATCGAACCGAGACTTGAAATGTATCATTGGGTTAGCAGCTGTAGCGTGTAATTTCATTTCACACCGGGGGGCAATACTGCCCAGTCCGACAATTAACGTGTCCAAAAGAAAATATATGTTTATATGTGTGTAATAAGAAGTGGGAGTGTCGTCAGTTCATACCTATACAGCTTCCAGAAAAGGTGCAGCAGCAAATATTTCATGCTCAGTTGCGCCTTGCAGCTTAATTTTTACGTGTTTTTGCATAGACCATCTACGAATAACAACCGGTTACAGAGGTCTATAAGTTAAAATTAACGATGTCCTCGCTGCAGTGTGTCTCCATGAAATTAAAGAGCTCAATTGTAACGTATTATACACTTCATATGATGGCCTAGTAACCGTCTTCGGCGATATTTTACAGCTTTTTCTTATTATAGGGTTCTGCAAATGGAAATTACTCACTTGTGCTCCTAACATGCGCAGATTACAATTATAGAAGTAGCAAGTGGCCAATTTTAAAGCACCTGTTATACAGATATATAGGTTGTCAACAATTTGTGCACTCTTGAGAAACAAATGTCTCTCCAAACAGCCAGTGCATTGAAAAAAAAAACAACACTTGGAACCTGCTTGGAACAACAATGCACTCCCATACACATATGTACTGCATGGTTCCATATTACCTCTGCACAAAAATGCATACCACAATAAAATGAAAATGACATTATTGCATGCCTGCTAAATTCTTCTTAATACATCACGATTTAATTTACAATCGGTGACCAAATAAATCGATCCATAACAGCATATCATTTGTAATTTACAAATCCATCTTTGTTACACTGAATTTAATAGTTCTATTTAGTAATTGTTATCTGTCAATTTTAAATATTTTTTTTGAATACAAGTAAAATATTTAAACAGAAACCTACGTATATAGGTATATGGGAGTAATCAAATGCAAACGTTCAAATTCGCAGAATCCTTCGTGATTTCAACTATAAAATGAAGAAACGAAAAACGTATTATCTTCAAAAAACGCACTTAGCTATTTTGAAAACAGTGTTGTCATTGCATGGTTTACCATCACTGCTGTATGCATGTACAGGGGAAAAAGGGTCTGGTCATTATGGTCGAGGCAATAAAAAACGAGGCCCAATTTAGACCGAGGGCACTGAATCGTCAACAATGGACACTGTATTCTAGGGTATTTTTTACAAGGCCCAAATGCGCCTTTAGCAGCACGCTTCGACCTACTCAAAGGGCCCTCTAAAAAGCGTCATACGGCCCCTAAAAAAAAGCCGAAGTAATTCCACGAGGGCATTGCCGAAGGGTGGGAGGGTAATTTCCGGCCATAGTGGCTCAAATTTAGTAGTTCGCCCCATAATTATACTTGGTCGCACTGGCAACAGAGTTCACGACTGGGTGATCGTCACAACTACAAGTTCCCATGTACCCCGTTCGCACGCAATATGCGAAGACCTTGAGGAAGAAATCGAGTTGACCTCATGGGAGAGTGAAAGCAATTGTTTCATGTTTATGCTTCGAGTGCATGCAAACAATTTGTGAAAATACAGCAACACCATGGCAGCCATTATGATTTGAAGGGGAGCTGTTAACTGTATTTTACTCTTGTCCCAATGTTAAAACGCGGACACACCCATTTGGTAATGTATCGGCGACCAAGGGCCCAATCCGTCCAGAAGGTATTTTCGTCACTTGTGCCATTGGTTGCAAGGGCAATAAATGTGGTGAGCACAAACTCTTTGCCCTGTTTCTGTTTTGCTGGCAATTCGATAGGTGGACACTACTGCACTCAAATATGGGCCTATAAGTTACACAGTATATCCTATTGTCGTTCACATCCAATTATGTTCCATTAATAATTAGATTTTATAGAAGAAGGAATGGATGCCATTGTGTTTCCCTTAGTTTTTGCTGATGCCACGCAGAAGCAAAGCACATGATATGTCAGCTATGCTCTTGTTTTCCATAAAAATTCGCAAAGTATTTGAAGGGAACAAAAACTGCATCTCCAAAAACATTTATTATAGAATTCTTTGGTATACGTCTGAATTAGCTATAGCCTATACAATGAACTGTGACAGGAATATTATATGGTGCGCAGCTAAGCTAGGTTTTATTTAGCTAGTGCAAATTAAGAAGTATTTTAATCATTTTAATTACAAATCCAAATATAGATTTTCATACAAGCTAGATTACTGTATTTGACAGACTCATGTTCATATAGAAATGTATGTTACCGTCTGAGTTGAAGCGCAGGCCAAGTAGATGCGGATCGGTTTTGGAACCGGCATTTAACATAACCTAACCTAACTGAACTAAACTAACCAAAACTTAACTATATTAATCCATTGATTTCATTCACATAAATGGTTGGAATCGGTAGATAAAAACGATCCGCATGGACTTTGGATCCGCTTCTACTCAGACGGTGACATGTGTATATCCTGTCATGCATTTGAAACTATCTATTGAACAGAACATGTCAGCAGTATTATGACGTTATACAGGGTGTTACGCAACTCGGAGCAAACAATTTAAGGGGTTGGAGGGGATGGGCTACAATCACATTGTCTTCGTTATGTACGTACTGCCAGGATGATTACCAAGGGAGGTATGAGTTTCCGAAGTTAGGTCAATAATCACTGAAAGTAGTGAGCCACACAAACCTTGCAGGGAAGCGCGGTTTTGGGCGACATGTAGCTGCACCATTGCATCTATACCTAGCTGTCACCTGTAATCGCGCTTCCCTGCAGGTTCTGTGTATCTGCGTGGCTGCCTACTGCACAATATGAAAAGTATTCAGACAAAATTATTGCTATGTCCAATACATTAAATTCAGACAGAAATAACCTATAGCTTGATTGGAAAACAGGTATTTATTGAAAAGTGTCCGATGCCCTAACTTAAGTTGCAAAGTGCACAATTCAGTGTGCACAAAGGCCACTTTTAGCAACAAAAAGCAGGTATATAGGTGTGCCAAGATCTGGTCTTGCGTGACTGATCTCTGGCATGAAGTTGCTCACGCACACAAAACAACTCGCGTGCTCGTTCAATGGCCGGCTTAGTTCCACGTGGCCCAAGCTTCAAAACACACATTTACTATATATACATTAACAAAAGTAGGCTTAATTCTCACAACTTATAAATCAAATAATTAGGTAACAGTCATGAATTGGCACTATGTGTTAATTCCCTTATTCATTTAGCAGAACTGCACATTGTTCTTCACATAGGACAATTCATTTTGTCAAATGTATACAAGATTGCAATTAACACCCATCCATTCCCTTTAAAACCGAATTCCATAATGACTCAAAATAAACTTAGCTGCCAAACAATAATGCACTTGCAGATGTTTAGCATAAAACAATTGAATGTAATTTGACAACATCTCATTATACTGGCCATTAATCCAAGTCACAGCCATAATGGACATGGTAGTAAATCTAATGCATCTATCATGGCGTAATGATCATAAAGAAGGGTGAAACGAAAAACGATCACAACATACAAAACATAATGAACATAGCATTTTATGCTCCTCATAATTCCTGCCCAGTAAAACCGTCAACTGCTTATGCACGCGCATTTCGACATAAGGCAATTTGCCTTATCAAAAAGGACAACAGCAAATTATGTTACGTTTCTATTCTCAATGACTCGAGAACAATGCTATAGAATATAGGCGGATGTAATTTACATTTGACGCAAAACTGAAGTTGCACAAATCTGCATTTGGCAAAATATAAAATTTGTTTGCGACTGTAAGCAACAACATTAAAATTATCAGTTTGGAAGGCCACTATACTCAGGTTGGGTTGTTTCCAACATCAAGATATTAGTATTTTGCACACAAACCGGTCTGTTGTCTAGGCCTGATAACGCAAAAATGACAATAGCCGATATTCGTATATGTGCAAGTGTATATACAATGTAAATAAATAGTACGTATAGTATATAATGAAAGTAATATAGTGAAAAAATATAGTTGGCGAATACTGAACATGAACAGCTATAGATACTGCGACCTTCAGAATAATTCACATATATAGTTAATAGTAGAACATCAGAAATAATCTTAATTTGTTGCCAAGCAAGATTAATATGATATGAACACAAAGTATGCTATTTCATAAAACATCTTACATTGTTTAGAAAATATTTTTGTTTTCCCCACAATGATCAGTTTTGATAAACGTTGTTAGTGTTCTTGCAATATCAACAAGCAATGTAAAGACAATGGGATTAAATGGTTACAAAATTCGTGCAAATATGGTGGATATTACTCTTGATAGCACTTACCAGTGTGCAGAAATAGATGATTCTTCAGATTGGTCTGCTTGCTGAATCCTCGATTGCAAATGTGGCACTTGAAGGGCCAGGAACCATTATGAACGTACATGTGACTCTTCAGGTCACCTGGCGTTGGAAAAGATTTGGAGCACAAATTGCACTTGTGTGGTTTTTCCTGAAATAGACAAAAAACTTATAAAACAGTCAATCAGAGCAGGTGTGCATGATACAAGTTTTTTTTTTAAACGCGTTTAAAGTCAGAAGGGGAAATCATGAAACTTTATCACTATACATGCTCTGCATAAGGATTTTGGCAAAAAATAAAACTAATTATGATTGAAATAATTCCCTCCATGGAGGGAATTGCTATAGTGCTCCTACGTTTGTGCGATTGTTAAAACAAACAATCTACAGAACTTTACAAATATTTGCATGCAAGTCTATGTACAATATCACAATTTCAATTTATAACAAGTTTCGGTATGGAATTGAACATATGTACGTATGTTCATATAATAGATAGCCATATACAGTGAGCATGCAAGGTCACAAAGGAGAATAATTACAAACATCCCTGGCGGATGGGTTTTATGTCAGCTATATAGTAACATTGATTGGTCCGATTGGTTAATGCTTTTGCAACGTTCAAATTTGACGACGTTGTACGTCAGCCTTGTAAAGACAGGCAATCAAACCGCAGGCTTGACTAATGGGTGCCCATAACCAGCCTTGGGTGAAGATTTAATGCTCGTGCCATCCCTCCACTTACAATTTCGCACCCTTCTCAAAAATATTTTTTTATAAAGAGAAAAAATACAATACACTTGAACACGGATCAGTATGGGGCTTCGACTGTGCAGCCAAATTTGTAAACTAATTTATATTATAATTGCTAAATGGCGACTAGCTGGAAGTTGTGCTTTAACTAAATAATATAGATAATCAGATCGGGGGGGGGGGGAGGGAGGATAAACATCACTTATTCTTATGTCACAAAACCAATATCATTTATGTAAGAAGCCTAATTTAGAATTGAAAACTTGTTTTGTAAAAGATTTGCTGAAGGGCATCAAGCAAACAACTTTACGTCGACGTAATTTATGGGCAGCCCCTAAGTATCAAACGAAGTTATATATGGTTGACACCGTTCTTTATGCAGTTAATTTCTACCCATGTGAATCAATATTAATTTATTTTTCAGAGATTTTAGGAACCTTATGGTATAAATTTTGGAAATGGGCTGGGCATGCCCTTAGTCATTAATTTGGTGATTGCCAACTAGAAGCTACATGCATGCAGGGAGACCTATGGCCCACATAGAAAATAACAAATGCAGAGATGCCAGGGTTCTTAGCCCCTGAAGCTCGTCTCAGTCATATACTTGTACAGATAGAAAATTACAGAGGAGATGGCTCCAGAAAAGCCAGCCAAAGTTGCTTCATTTCCTTCACACCAGGAGGCCTATTACCGCAAGTCGTCTCGAAAGGCAAGAAGGGAAATATGAGAGCTCTTGTGGCCCGCCCACCCAAGCAAAAGTGGAAAAACTTTTCTCGAAGAATGGGAGAAAACTCAATCGGCTCATTAGAGTGACCAACGAGTGCAGCTTTATGTAAATTACAATTGCACGGTTCACGGGTATACAGACAACCATGCAAGATTTAAGCTTGCATCCCATCTAGCGGATCCATGCAGTGAGTCGCATCACCAGCAAGAAATTGGCAAATAAGGAAATTAACAAGCAGCTCCAGGATGCACGCAATAGCACAATACTTTAAGACGGAGATGACACTTCGCGAATTACACAGATAACGAAGTACTATATACAATATAATAGTCAAGTTTTCCATTAACACTTGCTGATTGTCTTCATTAAATTCGAGTAAACAATGATTTCCTATTTATACACACGTGTTTGATCAGCGCAAGGAGTTGATCAGAGCAAGGAGTTGCTTAGAGTTGTTCAGTCCTGAGTGACTCAATACTATTCCAGCAATATCTCACATCCAATTCGAAATTGCACAATACACATTAATACTTGAGCAGCAAAGCATACTTTAGAAACTGCCCTAGAACCATATAGGGTCACAATATGAACAAATTGAGCTAGCTTTGCTGGTTTTAGCTATAAAACCCATGCTGATCTAAGTGAAAACAATTCATTTTCACTGTTATATTCATTGAAATGTATACTAGTTGGGCATAATATAAATATTGGTATATGCACTGCAATTTTGCAAATATGCGCTTGGTCTTCTCGATTCCAACAATTATGGTGGTTATGTACTGTGGAGAACCAGGAACTTGTTTTATAGGTACATGGAAGGAAATTTCACGATATAGTGCACTATGCAAACATGTAAATTACAGTTTTTAATAAATTGTACTTATAATTGTCACTAAATAAAAATTCTTCTTGGCATAAAGGGGCAAGATTGTTAACCACTTGCATGGTCGACGAAAAAATATTTTTTTTTTATGACAAGTGAATTAAAAAGTGTAACATTTCAAGATCAAGAACATGGAGAAAATGGAAATGTACATTGAAGTTCACGCGCACGCGCCCATCCATCGTAATTTGAGCACGAGGGGCTAAACTTTACTCGCATCGCTTATCAAATGAGCAAAACTATGAAGCGAAGCGAGGAAAGCACGCACCAGGCGCAAATGCACTTGACTACAAACAATACTCGCAATGATTGTATCTATATTTGCTGCATGCACCAATCGGTCGGCTTTTGAACTGGCTCCAACATCGCCAAATTCTCATGCAAGTGTAAAACAATGCTCATTTGTTGAATCATTTTAGCGTTATGAGTAATATATTATTATGCATAACTTTATATCAATGCAGAAATTGTGTAGCCTGAAGCATGCAGCTAAACTGAACGTGACGTAAAAGAAAAAGTTCCAAACCGTACGAAACAAAATAGTTTCTTGGACCTTTAAAATTGTGATAATTAGTCTGAGAAAAATTATGCACGTGAAATTTAAAGTATTCCCATAAAATCAGCACAAGTATATACCACATATTGTTTATCAACTTAAATACTATACTTGAAAATGTTCATGTACATATACAGGGTGGGTCACCTAACACTGACCTGCTCAATAGCTCAAATTGTGTGCAGTACATGTGAATTATGGTTATGTGCAGGAATAGTGCTTGACCTTGGACTGTCCTGGTGGTGCCTTTAATATTTCAATGACATTGCATTTCTACCTTTGATACCGTGGCAGATAAGGCCATCACAAAATCACAAACTATTGAGCAGGTCAGTGTTAGGTGACTCACCCTGTATGTGCAGAATGAGTTATAATACTTGGTCGCAATCACCCTCATTTTTGATGTCCCCTTCCCCTTAGGGTGAAAGTCGACTCGCCAACGCCAAACCAAAGAACACGTGCACCAGCGAGTCTACTTTCATCCCAAGGGGAAGGGGCATCAAAAGAGGGTGAATTGCAGCAAAATTGGTTTGCGACCAAGTATATTGAAAGTGTGATATAAAATTTATGCAACAATGAACCCAGTAATTTAGAAATCTCAATCGGCATCAGCAGCCAACAATCAACTTGCAAATAGGTTACTATGCATGGAACATGGTAAAAAGTACGGACAACATTTTATGCGGAGCATGTTAATGGTGCTGTAATGAAAAATATGCAAGCATTTAAA
Organism: Glomeris marginata; assembly: GCA_034696005.1. Lineage (NCBI taxonomy): Eukaryota > Metazoa > Arthropoda > Diplopoda > Glomerida > Glomeridae > Glomeris > Glomeris marginata. The sequence continues at coordinate 9,177 of JAQFZQ010001241.1, read as the reverse complement.
ATAAAATGACGCTTTTGCAATTTGAATACATCCTTTACAAGATATAGAGAATATATTTTGAAGATATAAATTTATGTTTTTCCACTTGTAACTTTTGTGCGTTTCACTGCACCTCCCCTATTAAAAAATCCCTACAAATTTATAACTCAAGTTTTCATTTTCCTCACATATAAACTTCCAACACTAATAACATGTTACGATCAGGTTTTCCCAAATAGATAACAGGTTACGCATTATGGGAACATTTTTTAGGCTTTCAACAAGATCATATATGTTCATCATTTAGTATAAAAGACCGTGTGATGTAATTTTTCTTGCCTTATTGTGAGTCATCCGATGATAGTAGAGATTTGAGCTGGCAGTGAAACGCTTTCCGCAGACGCTGCACTGATGTGGTTTTTCTCCAGAATGGATCCTTCGATGAGTGTTGAGTGAAGAGGAAGTGCTAAAACCCTTGCCACACACGTCGCACACGTGTGGTTTTTCACCTGTATGTGTCCTCATGTGACGTTTGAGCAAAGATGGACGATCGAATGCTTTTCCACAAACAATGCAGGGAAGCATCGTTCGTTCGCGAGGCTTTTTTGGCAATGGACTCAAATCGCCGGCAGTCTATATAATAAGAAAATTGAAGCATGAGGTTTTCTGCAATTTACTGAATAATAGGATAATGGTCACCTTGAAGCTGTCTCCTTCGCTAATAGATGAAGCTGCGTCACTTGAGACAGATCTTCGCTCTTCTGAATCAGGTGGTGGAGTGGCAACGATCCTCGTTGATAGGAGTGACAAAGAAAGATCTAATGGCGTTTCTGCAATTTGTTTTTTACAAATTTCATTGTCCATCAGTATATATATATTGTTTGCATATTGGTATAAATAGGCTATTATATAATTTACTAATTTAAGTAGTCATGCAAAATAACCAACGAAGTTGCTTATATATAAAATCAACCCCCTGCAATAATTGCATGTGCTGAAATGGTAATATGATACCAAGTCATCATAACAAAAAACTTTTATAACAAGCACAAATTGTTACAAGCAAGTTCAACGTGCATTAAAATTAAAAAAATTAGAATTGTGACAACACATGTAATCCCTGTATGCATGGTGCATACAAAATCAACACTCATTTAAACTGGTCTTAAAAGTTCTCGCATGGACATTCACCCAAGCAAAACTCCCTGAAAACTTACTTAATTATTGCTGTGCACACAACTTAATTACATTTCCCTTTCACAAATATTGTATATTCGGTCTGCATGCGTTCGATTTGCAAAGTTCAATTTTATATTTACAGTCCTAGCTATAAAATATAAGTATCAATGAATGATGCATCCTTGTTGATAACCTTGGTGCACTTCAACAAATGTATACCACCGAATACGCATGTTAGCCGAAGTATATGTATATAATCACTATGTCCATCGCAATGTTCTAGGCAGAACAAATTATATGTGGTATCAGAACATTTGTATATGCATGCATACACATTTATAATCATTAATTCTCTGATAGTGCACTTAATTACTGCAATGTAAGAAAACGAGCCTGAATCATACACATCTTGCATTCAGCAACGAGTTGCTATACTCGTTTTAAAAATGCTACTGCTATTATGTTCTTGCCATTAAAAACAAATACCATTGTATTCGTATTTTATGTATGCTATAACAAACGAGAAGGGATTCAACACCGCCATCGACACGTGCTTGTTTATGCAATTTGCCAAATTACTGCAGTATAACAGTTCCCCATTTAAATTACACTAGGCATTTAAACACAGGTATAGTAAAGTGAATATGAAACAGGTGCATCCATTACAGAAATATATACAATTGCGACAATGGGCATAAAAGTTTATACGATGCGTAATTACACATTTGCTCTCGCCCCAGAATAAATTACGTGAAACCTCACCTTCCAAAATGGCATCCATGGCCTTCCTGTAGAGCGAAGTCCTGAGGAAGACATTGGCGGCCATAAACAGTGCACTATTGCTCGTTTCCACTGCGTCGAAGTAAACAACCAGCTCGCAGTTTGGTGAAATGCACTTAACCGTCTCAAAAACAGGCTCTCCATGCATCTTGGAGCCAAAAAGATTCACTTCTGCAGAATAACTTCGAGAATAGCGAAGAAACCGCACCCAGTTGCAATGGCGCACTTTCTGTCGATCCACTTCTTGGATTTCATCGTAACAACCAAAATGGTGCCGGACCTGTCGAAATCCAAGAATAAGAAAATTAAGACAATGCGCAGCAGCACTGTACAACATTATTTATAGAATTCTATGTGAAATGCATGGTCGCATGGTCAGACTTATGGTTCATTTCCACGTTGTTATATAATGTTTTCCTTTACCATTGTGGTTTTAAATACAAAATATGTTCGAAAGAAAACTGCAAAATAAATGACATGCTGTTCTTCGTGATAAAAACTGCATTTTTAATTTATTAATGCTTGCACGTTAAAATTCTTACAATATTTCATGGAATATATATATTTTGATCTGAGCACTGGGAATTAGGTAAGCTGATGTAATTACAGTCTAGCTGTCTTACGACAATGTAACAAATTTGACATGTAGGTATACCTAATAAATGAACACAAATTGTGTCCCCGTTTTCAACATTTTTAAAAATGATATTAGATATAGAGTTCCTTAATGTGATATACTTATATAACAACTTAGGAGCAAATAGTCCCCTTGAAGCACATCATGCATGCAGGTGAATAGTGGTTAGGTTATAAGGTTATGACATTTTTTGCATCTATGAGGTGTAATTCATGATACCAGGATATATCTGTCTGTGTGCCCCTCATTATGTATATGCCAGGATGTAACTTTTATATAAAGTAAACATTAGAAACGCGACATTTTTGCAAATGGGGTTTTCCCACGACCTTACAAGGAGAAAGTATGACCCAGAATCAAAAGGACCGACCTCAAGTCCGGAATTAAGGAGACTCAAGGTACGCTATTTGAAGACAATTCGTGGCAATCAAGTCGTGACAAGCTGCAAGGTAAAGTAAAGAAAACCGTGAAGAAGAAGAGAAAAGCAACTGTAATGCATCATGTGGGCGCATGGAGGGTTAATTTCGACCACCAAAGTACAAACCTTGTCCAACAAGGAGACAGTGCCACAGAACTACATATAGAAAGCGATAGGATTACACAAGGGAAAGGGCGGTGCAACGGTATATGCAACAACCATGCTGAAATTACAAGGCTGGCTGCCGCTTTTCACATCTTAATTGTAGAGGAATTATGTAACAGTGTATAGAAATAGGTCTGTGTGTTGACATCTTGGGGACAATATCAGAATTTCTACTCCCTCACACATATACATTATGCTCGGCAAAGTCATAAGTTCTAGCAGGAAAAATGAGCCCTTGCAAATTCTTGTTTTTAAACCATGCATGCACATTTCTGAATATTCGAAAGATATCATTTATTTAAAAATTAAAGTAATGACGACAACACAAGCTGCATTACAGGATATAATGTGCGATTGTACACTCTTGACCTTTTCAAAGCATGGTTGGCGATTTCATCGTTTACTATTGGCAAGGGATTGATTGCATGTACCTTATACACTTGCCAAGTTCATGCAACTTTATAATGAAGTGATATTAATTTGCTAAAAATATAAAATAGGTACATGTTACAGATTTAGCACAAACTGGTAGCCGTTTATATTCAAACGGGTCAGAACTGAAGATAAATAGTCGAATTCGGGCAGGTCTATGTCACTTTTTTTAAATCATATACCCGTTATGAAGGCAATAACCACTATAGAAGTTCGTGCGAAAATTCCCAAGTTGGCATACAGAAAAACCGAAACAAATTACCCATAACCGTACCGATGAACGATAACGTCCAGCATTTATTGAAGAAAATCGTTGCTGTATTATAAGACCCAACCAATAAGCCAACGTCAACACAAAAAATTTAATACCTGGTTTCAATTGAGCAGCATTTTGAGGAGCTTTCGTGCAATACACCAAACAAAATGAACATTTGTATTGGACATGGAAAACTTGTGGTTATAGAATACGATATGCAGCAAATATGCATAATTTATGACGTACATTGGAGACATGTATACACCTATACATAAAGTGATAAAATTAATATGAATCCAGTTTATGACGTCATCGGACTACATTGAAGATCATAAAATATAGATGCGTGGGAGGAAAGTCTACAACTCTTAAAAAATGAATTTCCATAATACTAAGGGTTATACATACATATAGTGTGGCTGGATGTGACGAAGGTAAGGTCAAAGCAGTCACGAAGGGTTTAACTCGCCAATGGGAGGGCTATAGCTATTAAATGTGTACCGATAACATCTTACGATCAGCCGTATAAGCAACAAAGCAAGTACCCATGAAATGCATGCAAAACCAATTTCAAAACCAGATTTCATTTTCAAAACTGTTTTAGTGTGACGCAAAATATGACTCTGCCCAAAATTTTCTGTTTTACTGGGTGTGACTATACATCCAATTCAAAAATAACTCAATAACATAAGACCAGTTTAGAGTCATTTCAATATGGAAAAACCCCTGACATACTACTACTCGTGAATATATACTATAATACATAACACACATGCATTCATCATCCTTAATCGTACTATTATCAAAGGTGAAACTTCAAGGTGAACCTACTAATTAGAGCTTATGGATAGAACAGTAGTTCTGTTTCAAACATTTTTATATAATACAGATATTATTATATGAAAATGAGAACAAATTACACATTCGAGGAATGAGAAATTTAATACCCACATGGCAAGTTTATTAAACAAGGTGGAAAGTTTTTAAAAAAAATTCGCAATGGGGGAGGCATTATGTACATAATACAATGAAGTGTTGCAACACAAGTTCAAGGCTGATCTATTGGTTGTCCCCGACACACAAAAAAATTATGCATTTGGATATGACAAAACATTTATAAAACAATACAATTACCAAAACGTTGTGGAATATTTGATAAAATTAATGTAAATGCGTACCGAATAGACTATCATTGATCGCTTATTAATGCAAGGTAGTACTTAACATTGTGACTCCTTATCTGAACATCCTATATTAGCTATTTCCGTTGTGTTTTATATGAATAGGCGAGATTTTAATTTCGTCTCATATATTGCGTGCAGAATGATATTACTGCACAATCCATGCAAAAGTATACGAGATATAATATTGCATGCATGCGAATTCATGATAGCAGTAACCCTGAGCCGAGCATGCAGGCAAACTTTTACCACAGGCTAATCACACTTAACATGCAAGATACTGCGTAAAGTTTATTACAATGCTTATACAAATTTTGTTGTAAAAATAATGCTGAAGTTACTCGATCTTTCTGCTTTCTAATAAAGTGAAATTGTATGGCAATGACAGCAAGGGACAGTCACAACCAGAATTCCTCCTATAACTAACTATACAGGGTGTTATGCAGCTCGGAGCAAAAATTTAAGGGGTTGGAGGGGATGGGCTAACAATCACATTGTCTTCGTTATGTACCGCAAAGATGATTACTAAGGGAGCTATGGGCTTCCGAAGTTAGGTCAAATATCCCTGAAAGTAGGCAGCCACACAGAACTTGCAGGGAAGCGCGATTACAGGCGACAGCTAAGTAGATGCAAGGTGCATCGGAAGCCCATAGCTCCCTTAGATAATCATCTTTGCGGTACATAACGAAGACAATGTGATTGTTAGCCCATCCCCTCCAACCCCTTAAATTTTTTGCAAATCAAAACGATTAACCACAAACTGAGAATGTTCCACAAAAACATTCAGAAGTAATAAGGCACATTCAGAATCTCAATCCCCACTCCCCCATTCTCATTTTAGCATTTGAAAGTCGGTGCAGAACGAGAGGATGGAGCGAAAGAAGAAAATGTGAACTGCTTGCATGGTAATAAATGGTAATAGTGATGAAATTAAAACTCCAGCAGCGTGCGATTTTGCGGCGGCTCTTTTGGTATTAGTAGGCTTCTCAAGTTTTTCCTCTTGTGCCTGGGAACATCTTAAGGGTGGGTGGGGCGATATACTATACTATAACAGGACAAGTTTTTTGAGGTCGTGCCCTCTTTCGCATTGCACATTGGAAATCCGAGCACGTATCCAAGTGCCCTAAACGCGACAACGCACTGTAACGCTATAAATCAAGTCCTCAAAATTCATATTTCTCATCGTTACACGACAAAACTCTTTATAGAAATTAACTTCGCCAAGAATTCGCACCTACACTTAGCAATATTTTGTAAGTTGCAAACATAAACAAAATTTGCCACCAAATGACGTCAGAGATGAATTGGCCATTCACAAGTGCATGTTCTTTTTTATGATTCATGGGATTTTATGGACCGCAAGCCACGCAAACATGCGATTGACTGACTGGTTGCCCACTCAATGGTCTTCCCTTTTATATTAATATATTATACACAATGTTCATGACTGCGGAACATTTTTCTCGCGGCGATTTTATTTTTGCCTGGGGAATAAATTTTTACGGTCGTGGTGTAATGTGCTTCATTTTCTCCATCGATGACGCCTTCGAGTGATTTAGTTATGACGAGGGAAATTTGATTTGTTTACGAGCCGATTTTAACAGTCAGCGAGAATATTAATGCACAAGATTTTTGTATTCTTAGCATGAACACTTGTTACTTAACGTTTCAGTGAAATTATAGCTCAATAACAAAAAAGAAGTGTATAGGTACTGGAGCAACACTAACACAAGGTTCAAAAAAGGAGTTCATATAGGTACCAGTAAATTGCAGCACTATGATCTTCTTGGGAATTTTTTTTAACAATGTTGCAGCTCTATTTTTTGATTTGTAATTAGATTCTGAATGCATTCAACAAAAGCACCTAGCCTTGACTTTTAACATTTATGTTTAGACTATCCAAGGTTCCTCCAAAATGATTCCAACTCCTGGCACCATGCAGATGTCTCCTTAAAATATATCGCTGCTAATTAAGAAAGTGTGCTTCCAACATATGGCCATTTTACTGTGCATGTGTATAGTATTATATGAAAACTAGAAGTTATAGTCAGGTGCTTAAATTATAATCTTAATCTAAATGTTCCATATCCAGTAAGGGTAAATCGTAAACTCAAATTAGCTATAAACAGTACACATGCACCAAGCTAGTCTTTTTCATATACATGCAGAAAGCGTTGCAAAAACCACCATAAAATACCGTCAAAGGAGGAGGGCTCTATATATACAATCAGTGATGGCTCTTGGTGATGGTAAAGGTGCATGGGTGCGGTCAAAAGGTTTTTTAACGTCTTAGGGCATAAACGCATTTCTAGAAATGGGGAGCGAAACGAAAATGCGAGTTTCCCTGTATATATTTTACAGGGACATTATACAACACAAGTTGCATTGAATTGCTTGCACGTGGATCCTATTATCATCAGTTAACGTGGCAGCACTTATTGAGCAGGGGACCTTACATACAGCTAGGGCAAGTTGGAAACTGGACCTATCATAAACAAGCGCCAAACAAGCAAACCGGCCTCTTGCACAGCTTTTTTCAGACGAACAAAACAAGTATCACATTCTCAGAAACGCATATATAGTTTAAAGAAGTAATGGTAATATACTTGTAACGAAAATCGAAGTTAGATTAGATTTGCAATTTGGGGCGAAAATCTAAAGAAACGGCATTCCCTATACTACAAAAAATGCAATAGAGGACAAAAAATGGCTACAAGAAAAAAAACAAACAATAACAATTAATGAGAACAGCTCATGGACAAAACTCTACGTAAATTGAAAACACATTTTAACTCTTTCCATCACGTTAAAGAATTGTTATTGAATGAGAAGCAGCAGTGTCAAGCGATACAAATATGAAAATTTGTATTCGACATCGAATTCTGATCAAAGATGTTTTTAGTTTTTGAAAATGGATGATGTACTCCCAATTTAGCATTGCCATGAAGCATCTATACATTTTGTCAAGAAAACAGCTACTTTTTCCAATTTAGAGCTGTGTTTTTCAACGTTATCCCCTTCATTGTTGTAATAAGGTCCTTCCCTGAAAATATGAATTAATTAGCACAGGTAGTTTTGGAGAAAATCAGGAAATGGTAATGTGCCATAGGATTGCATGTAAAAAACGGCGCCGCCGATGTGCAGCTGCAAAGGGGTTGCCATCCCTCTTAACTAATAAGCTACTTGTGGATTGATCCTAAAAAGGAAAGCTAATAGGCACACACAAGCAAAATAGTATTATGTTGCAACAACATGCTTTACATGTGACATGTAAACAATGACTGCATAAGGTCAATGGGTAGGAGCAGCATGGAGTGTGCCTCTGAATGTTAGTTGAACCCCGAGCACGCCAGTATATGTCAAATTGAGTTTCCATAAAACAACACTATGCATATAACAAATGGACCCAAGTTCAGTATATAGAATATATAATGTTCCTTACACGCTTTGTTTTGCACGATCCAAACAAAACATTTTATAAATAATAGAATGGGCCAAAAACTGAGGTGAAGGGAAATAGGGAGGGAAGTTAAGTAATCGCTGGACAGTGGAGTTTGCTTGACGCTGATGAAGACGATGATATGTTGCACGCAGGTCTTTGGGGCCACAACAAGAGGGGGAAATCCAGAAATGATCATATGGGAAGGGAAACTGGCGGACAAGTTCACAGGATGCAAAACGGTGAATTGTGAACGAATTGTGCACAGTGCAGGGTCTGAGTTCAATTACGAGACCCCCTGAGAAGATATGTCGCCGCCCGTGACTCCGAACCGAGTAATATGTTAAAGGTGACCGCCCATAGACATAGCTCTGTCAAGTGTTCCGCCCCAAACTCTACTCTAAATAACAATCCGCAGATTATAAACCATGAGAACCGAAACTAAACAACATGAAGCGCAGGCATGCAACGTTATTGCTCTATAGCACATGGAAATATATTATTTTGTCAGTATCAACATCAAAACTTGTTTAATATTTTGTTTAATACCATTTATATAGATAGGCACGTGCTATAGGCATTAGTCGACTGCTACTGCACTGTATACAGCGAGTGCACTTATAAGTGATACAATTACAGAGGTCGCAACTAGAGTTGACCCTCAAATTCACCCACCTCCTGCTAAACTCGACCAGGTCCATCCCATGCGAA